>MU278021.1:0-53501 GCA_022385765.1 Trametes cingulata
GTGCCGATGAACGTTCAAGAGTCACGGTTGCAACGGATAGCCTCGCAGTCGGTATCGATGTAGCGAACACCGATGACATCGTGCTCTATGACACAGTGCTTCCTTCCGATACGGACGTCATCTTGCAGAAGGCTGGACGCATCCGAGACGGGCGAGAACGGGACAGCCGTGTCGTGGTGTATCTACCGAAGAACGCTGCTGAGGTCGCCCAATCTGCCGTTGAAGCTGGAGACCTTGGGGCTGGGAGAGGAGCCAAAGCCGCAGGGGTGAAGGGGAAGGCACGCTCTCAGATGAACATCGACCTCGGTGTTGCCCGTCTCATCCTCGCGCCCTGCAAGGTCGATATCCTGAACGAGCTCTATGGAAACCCGAGGGATGAACGCTGCTGCACATGTCCAAGCTGCAGACGGAAGCCGCCAGTCACCCGCCCAAGCGATTGCTCCTGCAGTGGTTGCGTTCCAGAAGCCATCCCGCAGATGTCCGAGGAGCGTACACTCCCGACGCAGGAGAAGAAGCCTCGTGTCCCGGCCGCTCAAGCTGTCACACGCAAGATGCGTGGACTGGCAGAAGATCGTCTCAAAGTGTTCCGCAAAGCCTTGCGAGCAACTAGTTCAGTAGAGCAGTTCGAACTTCCCTGCCTAATAGGCGGGACCAACTTGGCACTGGTCCGAACTCCGTTAAGCAAATGTAAAATGTAATTTACTTGACATAGGATTGAACCCGGGCCTTCCGGCACCTAGAGAGCAACAACTACCGTTAGGCTATGAGGCCCTTTGAAGTCTTGATTAGGCATGCGTACTGTTAGGGTTCGAATTAGGGTTCGGATTAGGGTTCGGGTTTTGGGTTAGGGTTCTGGGTTAGGGATTAGGGTTCGGGTTGTTAGGTTAGGGATGCCCCCAAAGGGAGCCAGTATATTTTAACGCACGAACGAGGCTTTAGTGTGCCCGCCTGAGGGCTCCCGGCTCGGGGGACCCCCCGAGCGCAGCGAGGGAGGGGAGGGAGCCCGAATGGCGGGTCCTCTTCGTGCAGCCCTTGCTTACCCAATGTAGGCATATGTGCGCTTAAAGTAAGCCCAACATAAAGCCGCCGTGGTCCAGTGGTAAACTACTGGACTGCGAGACAGCATGTCGCGAGTTCAATTCCTCGCATGGCAGCTTTATTTAGGCGCCCTAAGTTTTGAATACGACTTCGCACTGGCTTAGTATTTATTTATCAATCGGGACTTGGGACCGGTTCGAACTTTGTCCGGCCTAATAGGCCGGAAGTTCGAACTTAGCTACTGAAGCCCCTCTTGCGAGAGGACTGCAACGACACCGTTGAAGACCTGTACCCACCCGAGGAGATACTCCCTGACGCCCTGATCGACACGCTTCTCGATCAGCTCTATGTCTGGTCCGATATCTCCTTGCTCCAAGCTGCGCTGGACGTGAACGAAGACTTAAGCATCCTCAAGTCTCATGTACCCGATTTACACGGTGTTCTCGAAGCTATTCGGGAGCAGTTCGCTGAGCTGCGTGCGCAAGCAAAGGAAGCACGGTCAGCAAAGGCAAAGGCAAAGCGTACGGAGAAACAGAAGATGGCGGCCGCGGCGGCTACAGTCCCAGATGGTGCGTAGAATGCTGTCACTCTGCTATCAATGAGACAAACGTGTAACACATGAACGGAAGGGCAAACCAGTAGTGATGAGCATCATCAGACAGACAACTCAGAAGGAGAGCTGTCGTCAGAAGATGGACTTGATTGTCATAACTCATGTGAGGCGGACAGGATGATGACGGAGACAAGCGGAGAAGGCGAAGTGATGGAAGATGTTGCGCATGAGGTTGATGGTGTTCATGCTGGGGCTCTGGTCGAAGTGCGGCAGCTAGTGATCAGGATCCCAGGAGGGAAATTTCGGCGAGGTTGAGTGTCTAGTTCCATGAAGTGGGTTAATAGGCAGACAGCAAGAAAAGTATGAGCGGTTCGGAAGTCACTCACAGAGGCACTATGTGCCGTCATCCTCGCTCTCGGTGTCAGCGTCAGAGTTCTGAGTGCTCGCGCACCAGTCCGCGCCCTCATGATCGACTTGCGCCAGGATGTGCAGTGCGTTGCCGGAGATATTGATACAGTACGTTCCAGGACGAGTCCGCCGTCGCTGATATGCATAGACGGAAGAGTTGTTGTCGAGCGCTGAGCATCATCCGACGCCCGAGGGTAGTCCTCGTCCGAGTCAGCGTTGCACTGCTTGTGCTGGTCGAAGTCGTCATCGCCACTACGCCCAGCGGTGTCCTCGCAGTCTTCCTCATCATGTATCGCTACAAGGCCTCTCCTCTCGGGATCCGGAGCCTTCTGAGGGTGTACTCCACGACCGGGGCCACGCATCCGGGTTGATTCCTTGATCCACCTCCCGAGCTTACCATTGCGTAGGCTCGCAAGCCCCTTCCTGAAGTCGGTGACCCGGAAGTTCTCCTCTCCAGTGACATATGTCCGTCCAGGGCGACGTGAGTGCAATTCGGCGCGCTTGTATTCCGAGAGAAGCGTGCGAAGCTCGGCGTGCAAGTGAGGAGCTGAATGGCGACCTGACCGTGCCTTGAGACCCACACCAGACTTGAGCTCGTCTGAAAGGCGTGCAAGGTGATGGAGGTTCCGGGAGACGATAAAGCGGAGGAAGTGGCCGTTGTACTCCACGCCCTTGCGCTCAGCAATGGCTTGGAGAAGGCGGTTGAAGTACTCCTGGACAAGGTCCGCCGGAGAGAAGCGCCCCGCCTCACCTGGAAGATTGATGAGCATGCTGCTGAGGATAGCCTCTCTGAGTTCTTGGCTGGACTCCAGTTCGATGACTGTAATGAATTCTAGCAAGTACGAGGTGTACTTTGAGTGCGGACTGCCGGCAAACGTGAACACCATCATCTTCAAGAGCTTCGTTAGCGTTGGGTCAAACATTGAGTGCCATGATGTAGCACTCACCTTCATGGCCTCGTAGACTCGCCCGACATCACCCTCGGCTACAGCGTAATTGAACTCTTCGAGGATGAGCGCGTCGCACATGAAACTGATGGAGTTGGCAAGGGAGCGGTCGCCGACAAAGGGCTCCTCCTGAGAATCCGCTGAGCCCTCCGTGCGCTGCCGCGATGAATCAGTCGTAGTACTTGCAATAGCCAGAGATGCGTCCGCTGCGAGAGGCCGAAAGTAAGCAGCCCATTATCGCCGAACTTGATAGTCGGAAGACGTACATTGTGTTTCCTGAGGCGGAGCAGATGCCCCCGGCACGCGTGTCCAAGGCGAACCGAGAGGAACGGTCGCCTTCCATGCCAGTGTCGTCGAGTGTTCTGAATCACGCGGAAGATTGGCGACGGGGTCCAGAGCGCGCTCTGCGGCGTGCTGTGTGCAGTATGCCCGATAGAGGGTCTTTGCTTGAGCCTCGAGGTCCTCGAATGAAGGGATGGCGTTGCGTGCAGCCAACTCTGCAAAGTATGCAAAGAGGTCCTCAGCTTTGTGGTGTGTTCTAGACGAGGCGTGGGTGAGTTGAATGTTGGATGGACAATGGTCTCCCGCCGCGCGCTCACCTCCAGCAGTCGAGGACACGTGCTTCGAAGCAGATACGTACGAGCTCCGAGCCGGACTCAAAGTCAACCTTGCGGAGGTTGGGAGGAGCACGACGCTTGATCTTCGCCGCATTATGACCGAGCGTCGAGGGATCCGGAGAGAGGTATGCACCCCAGTGCGACTCGATAACACGGCTCGTATCCGTCCACACAGTGTGCCAGGGCGCCAGGACGGGCTGAACGATCTCGAGGCTTTCGAACGGGTCAGAGTGATACTGGAGGTAGTTCTTAAGTTGAAGCATCTTCTCGTATGTGAGCCCGTCGCCGCCGCAGAGAACGAGGCGGCGGTGGTAGTTGTCCGGTTCCTGCCCGCACTGTTCAAGGAAGTCGACAAGACCGTCCTTGAGCTCGGTCGTAATCGTCTCGTTCTTCCCGCTGGTGGCAAGGGGGTGTACGTTGGCTGCTTTCACCGGAAGCCTCTGTCTGGCAGCACGAGTGCGGAACCTGAGGGAGACGTCCTTCTTGTAGCCCTCCAACTGCGGCACATGGTGGACCAGGACGCGGAGCCAGTGTAGGACTCCTACGGTCTCCCTATGGCGCTGGTCGACGAAATTGACAAGCTGCGAGACGGTGAGGGAGCCACGAAGATTTGCTGCAACACGGCGACGCTTGTCATCCAAGTCGAGCGCGGAGACTGCCGTGTCTGGAGTCTCGACATAGGTTGCTGCCGTCCCGATGCGGAGCGCGTTGAGTCGGCCGATTCGAGCATCACGCTGAAGGAGATAGTTTTGGACGTTGTCGAACCAAATGCAGCCTAATTGCTGCTCGTCCCTGCCGTGAGCGCGGACCGTCTGGGCTTCTTGCTGCGCGAGCTGCTCCAACGCGCGATACGTAGTCGTATAGGCGGGCATGAACCCGATGCGTGAGCCGTGAAGATAGAGGTCGTAGGGGGCCGACACCGCAAAGTGAAAGAGGGCACGGGTGATGGGCAAGAGGTTCGCGCGATTGGAACGCGAGAAGTCAAGGGTGCTGATGACATTCGTGACGACCTATCAGCGTGCGGCAGGTGAGAACATGCTTCCTTTGTGGGCGACAACAAAGGAACTCACAATTTCGGCAGGTCTCTTCTGATGGACCACGCTGAGACTGCCACCAGGGCGGCTTGCTGCGGGCCGATGCCGTTCGGCCACTGCAAGGAGGAGAGTGCGCAATAGAGGCTGCAAGCGCGTGATGATGTCTGACACTCGAGATACTGTTGCTGCCCCGACATCAGCCCAAACGATCTTCGTACGATGTGCTGACGGGGTGGAGTCAGGTTTGCCAGCTCTTCGCGATGCATGGAGGCCGCTCTCAGGTTTGACGGCTCGTTCTGCCTCCTTCACGAGCTCTTTTGAGACGACCTGGGCAGCAAAGGTTGTAAGGGCCACACGCACGGAACGAGCCTCATGGAAATGTTCAGGATAAGTAGAGAACATGTTCTTATATTCAGTATCCTGCCACGATATCGTACCAGCCGGATGCTTGTACCACAGGTCAAGAATGTGTGCAGGCGTCACATTGGCTCTCCCTTGCAGGAAAGAAGTCACAGCGCCTACGTGCCGTGCCGTCCGACGCACAGTGGGGTCGGACTTGAACAGAGCGTGCAGAAACTCGCCGACTGTCCAATCGAGCTCATCATATATATAATTGAGGACTCTACTTAGCTGAACAAGCTCGTCCCGGGTTTTGCGGTGCTTCCACTTGCGTGCACCTGGCGGTACCTCTGGATGGTCTGTCGGAGGCTCGTTCTCGTCCTGTTTGCGCTTTCGAGACTGCGAATGGCTAGAGCGAGCAGTAGCAGGCGATGGAGAGGCAGGGGTGTGAGGGGTGGCAAAGCCCTGTAGTCCCAAGTGGGTTGCCGGAAAGTATGCTGCGTCCGAGAACTGGAAGGTAGCAGTATGCGGCAAGCTGACGGGGATAGAAGTCGGGGAGTGAGACGAGGTATAGACCAAGCCAGGGTGCTCGTGCGGCGAGTCGGTCGGTCGATTGTGGAGGGATTGCGGCGCCGTTGGTCCGGGTGTACTGAGCAGAGCATCCTCGACGGTATTGGTGTGCACGGGAAGGTCCTGCAGGGGCAATGGGCGAGTTGGTGTCTCCAAAGCCCACGTGTGCAGCGAACTGGCCAAACCGTCCTTGTTCGGAGCGCTTGGAGTGAACTGAGATGGAAGAGCGGAGGTCGACCCTGAGGAGCGTGCCGATTTTAGGTTGAATTTGCCAGTATACTGTTTGTAGGGCGTTGCCCGGCTGGTACGTTTGCGTGGAGTGTCTACGGGTTTTCCTGGAGGGGTCACCGCATCGGCAGCAACCCATTGCAGTGGCCCAGAGTACTCTGAAGCCATTCAAGTTGGAGAAGAGGCTGCTACATACACGACGGCTCGCGATCATACACAATTACCCCTTTCGGCCTTCCCTTTTCTGAGGTTCCCATATACGGTCTTGCCATGTATAGCGCTTCCGGATCATTCGGCATCTCTAAACTCCGACGAGTGGGGGGTCGCCGGTGTCGAGGGCGCGTTTGAAAGCAGACGTGTATGTAGTGCTCCCTTATACACGTCTGCCTAGGGGAGACAAGGTGAGAGGTCGAGAGAGCGTGGGTTAGGGGACTCATAAGCAGACTCCACGCGTCCAGGCTCAGCTCGGCGTACGCGCCGCCGACGCAGGACGCGTCTCCGGCGCCGGTGCCGGGCCGTTTACACAGCACTTCCCGGGGTCTCAGCGAATCCTTGCGTAGATGAGAGGAGAACGGTAGAGATGTATGCGCATATGCATGCAGTGGTCCATCGCAAACGCATCGCAAACGAGGGGGAAACAATCTACTGAGTTCATCACTTGCAGTCAGCTCTACTGAGCGACGTATACCAAGAAGTGGAGAAACGGCCCAAGGTGCTTACTGGTAGCCACTCTCCTCATTATGATACGCATACAGTCAGCTTCCGAGGTGTCGCCCTGTATAGGGCGTCATATTGGATGCACTGATGATGTCGTACGCGTCGTACGCTACTAGAGTACCTACTCACGAGTTCTGCCACACAGGCAGTATTGAAGAAAGCAAGGGAATCGGGGGGTCGGGGCGAGGATGTGAGCACTGGGAGGGGTGAGGATGATGGTGGTCAAGAACAGAGAGGATGTTGTACTCTGCATCATGAATCCGACAAAGCGCGCGGCGATATCTTCGTTACTCCTCGTCTCGGCGGCATACCTCCGCGGAGGGAAGGCTTCGTTCACGTATGTGAACACCTCTGACTTCTGTCCGGGATGCTCCCGTCTCCGATCTTGGTACCATACCACCACCATCCCTATCTTCCCCTTCGCCATCTGGCAATCTGCTACAGCTTTAAGTTGATTCTCTCTGGCCGGAGGTAATAATATATACCGCCTGTGACCGCGAGGAGACTGAAACTGAGTGAAGTGGAGGCTATTCGAAGGGAAGGTGTGCCTATATGCGGGCACAATTATTTCGGTATGTCTTCTTGCAGCATTAGGATGATGTTCTGACATATAACACTCCTCTATTTGAGCTCGTACGAGTATATGCTGCCGATGCAAGACTCGGATTTTGTGCGACGGGATGCGCATTACATGGGCCCAGCGGTACGTCTCATACTTCCGGGAGAACTTAGTCCCTCTCCACTGTTGCATGTCCCACAAGCCGACTACGGACCGCCACTCCAAGACGACCGCGCGCAGGCGTGTTACGGGGGTGGAAACACATATACACGGGAGGCAGAGCAGCGAGGGAGCGACAGTACTTGCTTGAGCGCGAAAGACGGAGGCGCGGGGCCGCTCTCATAGGCACGTGACCGCGTCTAGAAGTAAGCCCCCTGGCACCGGTGTAACGCGCGCGCGTCGGACGCGGTCGCTACGCGGCAACGCGGCATGTCGAAACTTTCGGGAGCGCCGCAACGCTCGACCCTCCCTCCATCATCCGCCCACTGACGCTGGCGCAGCAGCCTCTTCGCGTCTCGTACATTCGTCGCGCGTCGCTCGGTGAGTGCCCCTCTGTCTCGCTCGCGGATTGCGTACAAGGAGAGCTGACATGTGCGTGGTAGGAGACGTAAGAGTTCGTTCGGTGCCAATCGCCCTGCGAACGCTGCAAACGCGAGGCACGTTCGTCTCCTCCTCTGGGGCTATCGCCCCGAAGCGGTTCCACGCCCCGGTGCTGACTCTTCTGTCCTTCTCAGGCCATCGTCCGCGCATAGACGCCTGCCTGCCAAAATAAAGGCTAGCAAGATAGGATGCCTTACCTCCCCGATCCCGCCCAGAGCACGCTCTCGCTCTCGCTCTCGAGCATGGCCCTCCCCACAGACGAGCCCCTCCGCGCAATCGCACAGCCCATCGCGCGCATCCTCAACCTCCCCCACCTCCCCGACCACTTCCCCCTCCTCATCTACTCCTTCCTCCTCTTCACCGCCGTCCACCTCGTCATCTCCCCCGTCCTCAGCGCGCGCATCTTCCCCATAAGCTACGGCAAGCTGCGTTCGCGGCGCGCGATCAATCAATGGTGCGCTCTCATTTCCGGAAGCCTATCTGACGCCACAGCTGAGTTCTACGTGCGGGCGGGTGATAGGAACATCCAGGTCGTGTCGCTCTTCCACGTCTTCATCGTCCTCCCGCTCGCGTTCGCCTGCTTCGGCTCGGAGACCCTCAAGGCGGACAAGCTCTGGGGCTGGGACGATCGCGTCGGCCGCACGGTCGCAGTCGCCTGCGGGTGAGTCACCGGCCAGATTTGCTGGGCTGTCGCTCCCGGATACCGAAGCGCCAGCTCATGAAACGCAGCTACTTCCTGTGGGACACCCTCGATGCGATCATCAACTTCGACGATCTGGGCTTCCTCGTACACGGTGAGCCGCCACTTCGCGCTTCCGCCCGGGTACGGTGGGGAGCTGACGCGTTCGGCTGGGGTTAGGCGTTTCGTGCTTGACGCTGTACATGATGACTTTCGTGAGTCGCGATAGTGAAGTGGTAGCGGTATAGGGATACTGAGGTCGCGTTGCAGCGGCCGTTCCTGGGCTACTACGCGCCCCGCTTCCTCACCTGGGAACTGTGCGTTCCCTCCTAACACTCCCCTTGAGCCTCCTTTCACACCTCCCTTGCACCCCACAGGAGCACCATCTTCCTCAACGTCCACCGGTCAGCCCTCCCTCTCCCCTCTCCCTTTCCCCCCCACTAACCCACCCTCCCCCCTCCCCTTCACCCCCAACCCCTCGCACCGCACAGATTCCTCGACAAGACCGGGCACACGGGCTCCTCCGCGCAGTGGCTCAACGGCGTCGTCCTCCTCTCGACGTTCTTCTCCGTGCGCATCGTCTACGGCTGGTTCCTCACGCTCGACTTCCTGCGCTCGCTCTACGCCGCGCGCGCGCAGCTCAGCGCGGGGTACCTCCTCGCGTTCGTCCTGGGCAATCTGACGCTGAACGCGCTGAACTTGACTTGGTGCGTTTCCGCTTGGCTTGTGGATTTCCCTCGGTCTTGGGTGGGGTGGTCCCCCGAGAGGAGGGAGAGGAGGGGATACGGATTGGTTGCTGACGCGGTCGGTTGTACAGGTTCTACAAGATGATCTTCGCGATCCGCAAGCGCTTCGACGCGGAGGCGAAGCCCCTCACAGCAGGCACCCCCGCACCCACACCCGCAGCCGCCGATACCCCCGCCGCGAACGGCCACGCTCACTGAGTCTGGGCTCCGCCTGCGTAGTACGTCACTAGACGTCTGCGCGCCGCCATAGAGCCGTCCCTATGGTCGATTCCCCATCGCGGGGTGGCATGCGACTTGGACGCGACGCGATCACACCTGATACGATCTCATGCATATACTGGTACGTTAGGGCTAATGGATGTTGTTGTTGTCTCGCTATCGGGGGCGTAATAGAGGACTTGTGCTGCGTGCTTTGTCTTTGTCGCGGCTCTCGCTCGATTTTTCTCTGGTGCTGCTGCTGCGTAGGACAGCCCGAGTTACGCTCACAATTCGCGATGCGCGGGTTGGACGCGTGCGTGTATACGCTCAGTATGCCCGGCTGCCACTGGTCAATTTCTGCTGTTGGAGGGAGAAGGCTTCGTGACGTTGGGATGCCACGCAGAAGCTCGTCGCCGGGAGCGCGAGCATCTCCGGCGTGCTGCCGTATTGAAGTAACCGTAATCCTGCAGGGCACAAGAACGCGGCTCCCGCACGCGCGCAGCAGAGGATACCGTGCTGCACCACTACAGTGCTCCGTGGTTGCAAGCGTGGTCGCGGGAGCACGGATATCTGGGACTCCTCGAGCCACCGCCGGAGGACCGAACGCGCACACAGTCTCCCTCGACCGGTCAGACCTCCTGCGCTATCAAGAAAGCCTCGTCGACTCGGACTTCCACGCAGAAGCACGTCCGCGGGACCGCGCGTCTCAGATGTGCTGCGGTAAGTAAGTGTAATCTCGCGGGGCGCGAGGTAACACACTGGCAGGACCACAGCTGTTCCAGGGCGTACGTAGGAACGCGACTGCCGCATGACTCGCATGTATAAGAAGAGCGTGCGAGGGTAGGCGAGCCTCCTTCTCGCCCTCAGTCCTCATCGCTCGCTACAGCAACAGGCCCGGCGCTTCCTTCTAGCCCGCCATGCCAGTGAGGTGCTTCCAGTGCAAGACTAAATTGGGTGGGAGGGGCAGCGGACAGGCGCATGCGAAGGCGACGGGGCACGTGTGGCAGCCCGGCTACTACTGCAAGCACTGCAAGGCGACGTTTCGGAAGGACAAGGTGTGTAAAGCACACCAGAGGGGCTGCAGCGGCGCGCGGCCGGTGCTACCCACGGCAGCCTTGCCGGTGGCCGCGTTGACAAATGCAGTGTCTACGGAGTCTGGTACGACGGCGAGTGGGATACCTTCGGAGGCTCGGGATGAGGATGAGGTTCAGGCGGTAGACGGGGGGCCGCCGATCTCCAGGATCGTGTCGTGTGATGTCTGCCGCGAGCAGTTCCGCGATGCGGATGCGCTGGCATTGGTGCGCCCGGCGTTGTCTCTTGCGCCAAGTGCGACTGGCGAAGCTCACTCTGCCATTCAGCATTGTCAGGAGCATGCAACTGCCGCCTACTCGACGCCCACGGGAGACTCGGACGGCTCAAGTCGCTCAAGAGA
Organism: Trametes cingulata; assembly: GCA_022385765.1. Lineage (NCBI taxonomy): Eukaryota > Fungi > Basidiomycota > Agaricomycetes > Polyporales > Polyporaceae > Trametes > Trametes cingulata. Next base: position 10,666 of record MU278021.1, read on the forward strand.
AGCGACTCGAGAGCCTCTCTCGCCCTCTCCCGCTCCCTTGCTTGAGGTCAAGGCCGAGTGTGACGTCTGCCAAATCGAGTTCACGAGCAGTGCAAGTCTGCAGGAGGTCAGTCGAACTACCGCATGTCGTCCCTTCGCAGCTTGACTGATCTTCCTCGCAGCACGCGGCGTCCGTCGACCCCTGCAAAAGGTGCAGTATGTGCATACCACGCGCAAAGACGAGCTTGCAGGAGCACTACCGCGAGTCGTTCATGCACCCGACGTGCGAGCGCTGTGGCGCCGCTTTCGAGACTTATGTGGAGTGCTACGAGGTACCGCATTCGCTCTTCTGCCTACTCACGCTCCCGGACGATGAACGGCGTCTGTAGCACCAACAGCAGGGCTGCTTAGGGCGCCAGGTACCGCTGGATCTGGTGTTGGTCGAATATGAGCTCAGACTAATGGCGAGCGGGATGGTGAGGGGACTGGCGCTTCTCATAGTAGAGCTGCAATATCTGACACTCTCCCTTCCTTCTAGGGGGCTCAGGATGCCGATGATGCGTCGCTCCCGACGGAACCCGGAGTGCAGGCGGACGTCGCTTCTGCAGCGGCATCTGCGGATACTCACGAAAACGTCTCATCTTCGGTGCGTTAGGACACTCTCTACGAATGAAAAGCGGCGGGTTGACAAGCGCATATGCTAACTACAGTGTTTCTCGCCCGCAACCATAAGTCCCGGAGAACGTGCGCTGGGCGACGATCCGGGCGCTACTTCTTCGCGCAGACAGCCACCGGGAGACCAATTGTCGGTACATTCGGAGCCAGCCCAAGATGCGCCCGAGCTGGCGACTCCGCCTGTGCCTGTAGTTCAGAACGCGGTGTAAGAATTCGAGATATGCTGAACGCACGCAAGACCCGCTGACCCCACACGCACTCTCAGACATACCGCGGACCCCGAAAGGAGTCCACTCGACCTCGACAACACGTCGGACGTCGACCACAGGTCTTCCCTGATAGCCATAGCCGCACTCGACCTCATCGCCCAGCGCTACGGCACCTTCGCCGCCCGGCGCGTGGCGCGCGTGATGCAGGAGCTCGGCGCGGCCCCTGCGGAAGGCGAGAGCGACCGCGAGCACGAGAACTCGAAGATGGAGGTTAAGCCGCACCCTGCACAGGATTTGACCCTGACGCTGGAGACGCCGACGACGTTGCGGATGGGCATATCTACCCCGACAGAGCGGTCGTATCTTCGTCGGGAGCGTTCTCCCAGTGTAGATGTGTCGCCTCTCCTAGTCGAGGTGAGCTGAACTGAGCTGAGCTCATCAGCTGTGGAGCTTGTTGCTGAATTCTGTTCCGGTAAGGTGGCTGGCAGGAGACCAGGGAGCCCTTCGGAGTGTTCTAGTAGTAGATCACGCCTGAGGGAGCCCGTCAGGCAATCGACAAGTACAACAGCGAGAAGCGTACAGACTAGCCCACAAGGTATAGCCGGGGGTGAGTGACCGACATGATGATTCCCTTCTGTGCATACTGACTTGACGCCCTGCGTATTCAGTCCATACACCGCCCCGCCCGAAAGCTCCGTCCTGGCATTGCCGTGCTTGCATGCGCGATTCCTGCCAGGACCCAACCGCAGCGATCTGCGGTCACATATTCTGTCGCCAGTGAGACCTCTGAGCTTCCGGGTGCCCATAGACGAGGTTTGCTGACGCTTTCCGCCGTAGATGTTTCATTCAGGAGCTGGCGACCCGTGGGGCATGTCCTGTCTGTCAGAAGGTGTTCTTGCTCAGGCTGGACGTTGGTGCGGATACGTGATATGGTTGGAGTGAGGTTGTCGCTCGATGTACTGATGGATTACTCTGATGCCTGTACGGCGAGAGTGTAAACCGGCTTCGGGTCGCCAGAGATGTAAATTCGATCTCTACGCACCGCTGCAGGAGTCGAATGCATTCATGGATGGACCGACACGCATACGGAACGTGCATGCATGCAAGGATCGCGTGGCTTCGGTACAGAACATTACGTCCATTTTACCATGCCACGGAGCCTTCGGTAGCTAGCCGTCTGCCACGCCCTGCACTGCGGCTGTGTGCTGCGGTAGCTTCGGGAGGGTACAAGGTGCGTACACGGCTCGCTACATATTTGTCAACCCCACTCCCTCACCCCTCCTGGGCCTCCCACAGAGCGACACGTCCTGAATCGCTTAACGTCCATGTCGGAAGCCAAGCTTTCCAGGAGGTGCAATGAATGCGACGTCAAGCTAGCGGGAGCCAAAGCGGCTCGGTTGCATGGAGAGACCACTGGCCATCAATGGCAGCCATGGTTAGGCTGCTTGGCATGCCACAAGGGCTTCACGAGGCGGAACCTATACAAAGGGCACATTCCCACATGTGCCGGTCGCGCCACGATACCCGTCCTCGACGGCCTTGTGGAGCTAAGCTTCCGTAGTGCAGAATCTGTAGGCCCTCGGCCACTTGATCCTGGCATTATAAGAGCTAAGGTTCGTCGTTCCCTATAATACTTGGTCTGACTGGGTCTTAGTGGAGGCACGCCGCACATAGAGGAGGCCCGCGAAGTACGCGTGTGCAAGATGCAAGACCGAATTTGCCAATGTGGTGGATCTCGTAGTGGTGAGTTTTGCTCACTTGCGTCTAGTCCCTAATAGTACCGTAGCTGACAATTCATTCCCGTTCCGTTCCGTCCAGCATACGGAACAACCATGTACTCGTCAAGCGGGCTCTTCGGCTGATGTGTCTCATGACGCTATGGCTGAAAGTAGCATCTCTGGGCTTCAAGCAGATGCCGAGCTCACGCTTGGGCCGTCCAAGTCGATTTACAGCCGCAGCTCCCACGGCGACATAGAGGGCGGAGACCTCGGTTCCCACTGCAGTACTGTCGGCGACGATGACGTACCGGCTGCGGAGTGGCAGCTCGTCTCCGGCTCAAGTGAACCGCGACGCAGGTTAGTTTGCGCGAACGATACCGTACCGCGTATCCTGGCAGCGTCGACGTTTCTCCCGGCTCATGACACTTCCAGCACGGATCACCTTGCATGTCGCGCTGGAACGCCTCAACAAACGAATTGTACGTCAGCCGTCACATGAGCGGCATGGTACCTCTAGTATTGACTATGCTCTAGTAGGTCCTGAAGAGACGTCATTGGTAGACGACTCGGACGAGGATGCTAATGCGAAGCCGACGATGGTATGTTTCATAGTGTCTATTCGACCTCCACTGCAGCTGAGCCAACAATGCGGCGCTCAAACCTCAGCAGGACAATCTCACGTTCACGCCGCAGGCCCAGCATGATTCTGATGGAATACCGCAACGCGTCTCAGTGAGCCCGATTCACTTTGCGGGAGTGGCGGATTCGTCTGTGTCCAAAACCAGCGCCATATATGACCATTCTCAGCGTACGTTATTCTATATTACGCTTCAATATGTTCCGCTGACGGTGTTCCTGCATAGTCACAGCGAATGATGACGCGCCAATGTCGACGCACTGGCATTGTCGCTCATGCCTCAGTGACCCATGCGTGAAGCCCGTCGCTACCGTATGCGGTCACATTTTCTGCCACCGGTGAGCAATTCGAGCTCCGTGTAGGGCACCACGACCGAGCTCATGTGATACCTTGTAGATGTATCGTTCGGGAACTGGAGAGCCATGGATCATGCCCTGTCTGTCAAGAGACGTATCTACTCACGCTGGACGTCGGTGTAGACACCTGAGAGGTCGAAGAAAGACGTCCGAAACAGTCCGCGTCCGACTGATTCTCGCAGTACTCGTTGCATGTGTCTCAAGAATGCAACACGATCCATTTGCACTCCCAAATCGACTACCCCACTTATGTCGCTGATCCTGTCGTATCTGGTGCGTAACGAATACATACTGCGGTTGCGACCAATTGCTGCAGGCTCGCTCAGAAGCGGATTACCTAAATGGACAAACAGGGGCTCAAGCGTGCGTGCAGATATTGCATGGCGAAGTTCGAAGTCAGGTCATGTTCACGTCCGAATCCAAGGGCATCGCGGCTTCTCGGGCGTTTCGAGTAGGGTTCACGTGCATCCTATTCCCATGCTGTAATGAGGGACTTCTCTTCTTTGTGCCTCGCCCCGTTCGTGCTGCGGTAGAGTCTGTTTATGCCGCCCCCTTCCCAGGTTTTCCGTTCCCCCACCACCTTGCTCTGTAACCAAACAGTACTGCGTCTCCCCTCTGAATCCGGCTTCCATGGGTCAGGGCAAATTGCTCAAAAGATGCAATGACTGCAACCTTCCATTAGAAGGGCGTCACACGGGCAAACTCCATGGTGAAGCGACTGGCCACGACTGGCAGCCCATGATAGCCTGCACAGCATGCCACAAATCGTTCAGGAGGGAAAAACAGTACAACGCGCACATTCCGACATGCAGAGCTCATGTGGTTGTACCCACTCCACATGGCGCGACTGCCCCCCTGGTCGTAAGTTCAGCTCCCACCATGTGTCTAATACCGATACTGACCATAGGTGGCATGACTTCCGATCCTAGGATGACCCCCGGACTGCAGGATTCGCATGCTGGAAATGCGGTGCGGCATACGACACCCTCGCAGCTCTCATCCACGTAAGCCCCGTCAATTCTCCACCATTTCAGGCGCACCATATAGCCCAACTTTATTCGCTCATTCATCGTGCGGCTAGCATACGTCCCGGCCGGCATGTACATGCCCGCTTCCGAACCCTGAACTACAGGAGGCAACGGAGAACTCCGCCAGCGCGTTTACTAGTACTGGTACTGGCAACGAGACACCTCACCCTTCAGCTCCGCCGGAGTTCAGCAAGTTCGCCAAGTTCGAGAGTGGGGAGCACACTGGCACGCGGAAGGAACCTGCCATTTTCAATGATCCATGTGAAGGCGAGAGGTCAGTATCCGTTTCTAGTTCTGGGTACGCCGCCTGGCTAGTAACTCTGAACGCTGTCACTCGACTGCAGAACCAGCAACGCCCTCGCACTACTACCCCCGTGCCCGACTGCAGAGATTGACAAGCGTAGGTTCCTCAAAGTCCATGAGTCCCGGCCTTTCCGGATGATCATGTACAGCAGCAGCGGATACAAAGGGACAATCTCTGCAGTGGCATTGTCGTGCCTGTCTTCGGGAGCCTTGCATCGAGCCTGTTGCCACCTTCTGCGGTCACATCTTCTGTCGCTGGTAAGTAGTCCCATGCTGGCTGCGGCTCATGCTGTCGAGCTCATTCTCCCACTCTCGAACTCGAAGTTGTATCATGGAAGGACTCCGAAACCACTTCTCATGCCCTTACTGCAAGAGGGTCTTCCTGATCAAACTGGACGTGAAGGCTTGACCTCCTGCCAGTTGGCGAGCTCGGACCAAGCGCAGGAGTCCACGCTGCGGCTCCTCAGCGGCCACAGGCGCAGTAGCCGGCCTCCACTCTGCCGTCGCAGCACTCCGAGCTATAGTCTCGTATTGGCGCACCGAGCCTCGAGATCTAGGATTCGGGGGGCAGCAGAAGCCCAATGTTCATATGTTCTTGATTACTGTGTACCAATGCATCTCGTTTGTCATTGACCGTCATTCGTTCTGCTATAAGATCTCTGCGACGTTCAATGCTTGACAAAAAAAACATCCTATGGACCCGCCAGCTTTGAAATTGTACATTGCATATCATGCTCTCTACTAACTGTCAATGCCACACGTCTCCCCTGACGAACGTTCACCGCGGAGGTATCGATGCGCACCTCGGTTCTTCAACTGAAGGGATGAAATCCCAGGGCGAGCTCTTCCATCTGTTCAGTCGCTAAGACTCCCCGACTCCGATCCTCACTCATTTCCTCCAACACCACTCTGCCGTCTGACTCCCCGTCCTCTTGCAGCCGTACGATCTCCCACGAGCGCAAACCCACGCTTTCAACGTAGATCCCTATCCAGCGAAGTGTGCGAGAGGCATTGGCCAGACGGAGGGCGGTCTCTTGCGACAACCGACGACGCGGGTCCATGACTACTAGACTATCCTTTACGCAGTACCGCCGGGTAGCTCTGTTTGCACAAAAATGTCCGTACTTCATGAGCAAATGCGTGAGCGATAGCCTAGTGAGCTGTCGTTCGAGTACGCCCTTGTTGCCCCAATGAGTGGAGTACTCGCAGCGATGTACAGCAAATCACCTACCAGCATGACCGACTCATTCTTGAGATACGGTTGCCGGGACATGCCCGAGGGATAATTGAGGTCTGCCTCCACCGTCAGAATGCATCGGAGAAGTGACCATGAATGAGTATCAGTGGGCAGCACGCTGAAGGGCTTCTCAGAAGCGTCCTCTTCTATATTATCCGCACTCTGGAAGCACTTCTTGAACCTGCTCAATGACATGCGGAGCTCCAAGCATGTCGGCTTTGTGTCTGCGATTATGGTCCGGGACAACCTCTCATGAGGAGTGAGGCCGCATTGGACGTCCACGGTGACTGACAGCGAGGTTACATGGGAAGGGAGGGCAACAGCATAGGCTGCACATGGATGGCGATAGGCGAAGTACGCCAGCTCGGGCCATGTCTGAGGATTGGCGAGTCGCTGCCGAAGGTTGTACTCTCGTTGGTTCTCGATTGTTGGAAGGACGGCGCTGGCATTGTCGTCGAGAATGCAGCGCCTTCCAGTCGCCGTGGCTGCCAACGTCAAGTACCGGAGGTTCGGGAAGACTCGCTTTACCTCCACTGCGAAGCCCACCTGGGTGGTGCAAGGCGAGCCAATTTCGAGCCGCTGCACCTGCGGAAAAACGGCATTCGTCTGGAGTGCATGCCATTCTTCGATGTCGGGGATACGTAGATTCACCAATGATGTGGAAAGGCGGCCCAGGTCGTCGAGACTTTGCGGTCCTCCGGAGGAGAACGCGAGCGTGTGCAGAGGGGGTCTTGCTAGCCTGCGATAGTCTTGAGCCCGCATGTTCTCGGGAAGGGGCGTCCAGAGCTCTTTCAGCAGGGGCATCTGCGAGATAGTCTTGCACAGAAGCCCGCTCTTGATGCGAATATACTGCATATTGAGGTTCAGGTAGCGTAGGTTCCGGCAGAGGTGCAGGACATCCAGTAGCACTTCCGCTATAGTCGCGGGTCGTGACATTGCGAAGCCGAATGCATCATATCCTTCTATATCCTGACCCAGCTCATGGCGAGGTAGGGCGATGTGCAGCCTGAGAATGAGCCCTGGGCGCGAGATGGGCGAGCGCCGCCTGAGAAACTCATGGAAGGAGAGCAGGTGCCAGTACGACATAAGGGGCCGCCCAGCTCGCTTGCAGAGGGCAGGAAGCGCCGCTTCGGAGAAGTAGCGGCAGGTACTCATGAGCATTCCGAGCGACTCGCCGTCCAACCACGAGTAGATCTGCTCTAGCACGTCGACGTTCAGCGATTTCAGCTGCAGGCTCGGCGGTGGCGCATCCAGGGAGGTTTCCTGCCGGGCCAGAGTAGCAGGCTCCGAGATCAGAAGGTGCGCCGCTGCTGAAGAGAAGAAGTGCTTGCCTTTGCAGATCCCGAGTTACTATCGTGCCCTATGTCAATATTCTCCATCTTCAGTTGAGTAGACACGATATCGGCGGCATCAGGAGCGTTCTCGCTCAGTGGCGTGTGTGCGTCAGCCGACATCGCACTGTGACCAGCCTAAAACACGGCTCGCACTTCTTGAGACGACTCTGCGTCGTACTGCGTCACTCACCGAAAGCGCGTGCGGTTCCTTCTCAACGGACACTTGCGCAGCCGTGCGCTCGGTCACCCGGGGAGGTCGAGGACTTGGCGGCCGAAACCGAAAGAGGGTAAGGCTCTCGCTGACGCCCAGCTCAGGACGCTCTGTCTGTGGCGGCGGTCAATCCCTGCTCCAGTTCCGAACATGCCATACCATACGTACTGCGATGCTTGGGTGTGCATCATGTCGACGAGATTCTATGGCGGGGTCGATTTCGCGCGACTCCGACCTGGAGACGTTGAATGTGAAGCTGAAGATAGGTTGACTAGCCATAGCACGAAGTACGAAGGTTAGTAGCGGAAGGAGAGGTACTGTAGTGGAAGGAGGCAAGAGACGACTTGGGAGCGCCACGTTTGTCGTCCATTTAATACATAGCAGCACGCGACGGAAAGACGTGACCCGACCTCTGGGCCATGGCTTTAGCCACGGATGACGCCCTGGAACAAAGGATGGGTGCCACAAGCGAAGTGCGAGTTCGTGTAAGCGCTCCCTGAGATCAACCTCCCATTGTCGAGCCCGCGCGGCGCGCGTTTTCGACACGATGTCAGGCCTCGTTCACGAGTAATGAATGCTTACAACACAGCTGAAATTCAGACCAACGGTTGCTATTGCGACGTGGTGCTGTGGCTGCGAGCGCTCTCGCCGTAGCCACTCAGTACATGGCTGACGAATGCGGCCCAGCGTCTCTCAAGCGCGGCGAAGGCGACTTGCTTCTCCTCGTCATCCAGACAAGAAAACTGGTCAAACAGCAGGTTAGCACGCCTCCACTAGGCGACCGGAGTTCTGCCAATAGTAATGTACGCACCCTGATACTATCCCACACGAACTCGCGCAGCGTCGCGAGGCCGTTCACTTCACTCGCGACGAAGACCTGCTCCTTGACGTCAGCTCGAATACAAACGACAGTTGTGGGACACTCGGGCTCGCCTGGTAGAAGTCGTAGGACAGCCCCATATTCCCGAATGCGGCAGGATCATCGGAGCACAGTGCGACGTGCACGCCGTGGTTCAGAACCGCAGGAAGTGGATGCATCGGCATGGATCCGGTCAGACGCTAGATCGAGGTACGGGTCAGTCCGACGGAAGGTAAGCGAAGCATAACACGCACCAATACTTCATTTCTGTGGATGATTCAGCAAGCGTGCACCGAGAGAGAGAATCCAGAAGGAGAGACGTACGAGATAGGGCACATTTCGAGGCAGATACCCTTTTCTCTGCACATCTCCATGATCCTAGGATGTTTGATAACGGAGAACCTGTCCCGCGCATATAGTCAGTCTCTCACAACTATGCCGGTACACTTCTGATGACCTACCCGTGTCCAATGCGTTTCGTCCCCAGCAAGACAGCGTCGTACAAGTTCATGTCCGCAGGGCCTCCGTCCGAGATCGTCTCTCCGGCGTGGAAGATGAACGGGACATGCACCCCGACCTCCTTCTGTCGCTCGACGAACCGCAGGAGAGGCTCGGCATACTCGATCAGCGGCGTGAGCGAGTCCTCGTGCCCGACCAGGTCGAAGCCCGCGACGAGGTGCGGGAACTCCTGCTTGAGCGCGAGGCAGTCCTCGAGGTACCACTCGAGCTCTTCGCAGGAGATGTTACGCAGCGTCGAGTAAATTATCTGCATGGCGGTTGAATGTTAGCGGGCAAGAAGAACTGTTTGAAAGCAGGAGAGTAACTCTGGAGCCGATGAACTCATCATCACGTCCTTGTGCCTTCATCTCTTGTTTGACTTCGTCGAGGACGCGTTCGTAGATCTCGAACCACACTCGATGTGGGACGTTTTCTTCGCCATCTTCGCCGACCATGTATCTGGGATATTGAGGAGGGTTCACGGGGTCAGTCGATAGGGGTGAGGCGTTGGGATGCACTCACCTGAACCAAAAGAGAATGCGCGGCTCGACGTACGAAATACCATCTTCGATCGAGGAAAGCAAGAATTCACGGACATATTGCGTCCATACTGGGACAAACCGGATGAGGCCCTGCGTACGTCAGTTCCATGACGGCCACCGAAACCAGGCTGACCATGTACCCACATCCGACACTGCGAACGTGCTATTGAACTTTTCCCAAATCTACTGTGCGGGTGCGGTCAGAAACCCGCGTGGTAACCACTGTACATGCCGACTAACCTTGGCGGTGGTATTGTGGGTGCCGTACGCCTCGGAAGGGTTGATCATGAGAGCGTCAATGACCCAGCGGTCGAAGCCCATGGGGCCTCCCAACTCCAAGCTGAAGTTATCCCGCGCGTTCTTGATAGGCACCCAGCTGCCTGGGGAGTAGAGGTCATTTGTGAGGCTTGGTGATGTAGTCCATTCTGCCTTGGGTAGTGCCCTGAACTGGGGCAGAACCGTCTTCAGGGTACTCGGGGTCAACGGGTCAGATGTCCGGACGTGCATTGCAGGCTGTTCGAGGGCGAGACGAAGTAACACGTCTGCGCGCACTGTCGCATCAAGGTGGGCATGTAGAAGACCACCCTTCGGCATCTACAAACATAGATAAGAAGTTGCTCAGCGAGCCGATTGCACACTCATGCCTTGCTGATTAGCTTGAACAGCTCGGTGCCTATGATCGTTTCTCGGGCTATCATGTATTCCATTGTCACTTCCCGTAAACGATTTCGAGAGGTAGGATATTGACCTGTCAAAAACTCCATGCCCGGGAACATCTGTTGAGGGCCATGTATATGTTTAACGGGCCGCTTGCCATTCCACACAGACTGGGCTTCTGTAGCACGTATGCCACGCAAAATTTCGTCTGCTTTCTTCTCGTCTGACGCGAGAGCTCTCGCAGACGAGTAGTCTGGTCGGAGAGCCCTGTCTTCCGAGATGAGTTGTTCACGCTTTCTGCGATAGTCCTCCATGCTGAGTCAGACTGTAGGTGTGCACAAAGAAGTCTCGCTCTTCGTCAGCACTTTAAAACGCAGACGATGGTTGCTCACAGTGGAGATGCGGGACAACGCGAGGCTTTTCCGTTGAATCACCGTCTGAAAGTGCAAGACCAACAATCTGAACTTGATGGACGTTGAACAACAAGCGTAAGCGTCTCATGAGGGGGCATGGCATTTGCCACAACGGACGGGACAAGCACGGCCATGTGGGCTCCGGCTGCATGACGGCGTCGTGTGAGGTGAAACAGGCGCCCGTCCTCGATCGCGCGCGCGTAGGCGCCCGCCATACAACGCGTTGTTTGTCGACCAAACAAAGGCGCGCGAACCCAGCCCGCGACTCCCACCATGTCCGACTCCTCAGACGACGACCTCGGTATGTCTCCTCGTCGTATGTCGCGTGGTCGAGGACGTCTGAATATGGATGAAGGCGCGCACTCACACAGCTGCCAACTACGGCCCTACCACCCCCGCGCCCCCCAAGAAGGGCCGCCCACGCGCCGGTGGCTCGAAATCCGTCGCGGGTCCGTCCACGAAGCCCGTGTCGAGGGTCACAGTCGTGAAGAAAACTGCGAACAGAGCGGGCTCTACCATCGAGCTGGACGATGATGAGGATCAGGATGTAGTCATGGTTGACGAGCAACCCGCCAAGAAGCGCATGAAGGCGAGTGAGGACTCGGACGAGGTTGTGGCCGTCCCTGGGCCGTCGAAAGGCGTCGCGAAGAAGTCGGCCGCACGCTCTGAACCTGTGCCTAATGGTTCCTCAAAGTCTGCTGCTGCGAAGGGGAAGGCGAGGGCGGACGCTGCTGCTAAGAGCACGCATACGAACGGGACGCCAGCTGAGGTTGTTGAGAGGGAAGATGTCGTCGAGCTGGATGATGAAGACGAGCCTCCAGATCCTCCCGCTCAGCGCGGGGTACGCGGCGGCAGTAAACAGCCAAAACCCAAGAATGTGCCTCCAGCAGCCGCATCTGCTCGTTCGAAGAAGGCGGACGAGAAGCTCGCGCGTGAGCTCGAGAGCTTGCGCGCACAGCTGGCAGAAACTCGCGAGGCTGCCAAAGAGGTGAGTATCCTCCTCAACTTTATCTTCTCATTTCCGACATGCCCTGTCAGGTTGCAGCGCAGAGAGACAAGCTCGCGAAACAGCTAGAGGACGTGTTCCGGGTACGCGAGACCGAGGCCGAACAGCTGCTACACGAATATAAAGCGCAATTCGAGGGCAGCATGCAGAGTTCGTCGTCCCCCTGTTGTACTCTTTCGTCCTGACCTTGTGTTGCAGGGAAGGAAACCCTAATCGAGGAGCTTACGGCACAATTGTCGAAGCTACAGTCGTCCTCGAAGTCCTCGAAGTCCTACACATTGCACTTCCTGACTCGCGAAGCCGCGGAGGAGGAGAAACAAGCCCTGCGCGAAGAGAACAACCATCTCAAGGAGGCCATCAAACAGCGTGACGCGACAATCGCGAGCAAGGACAAGCAAATACACTCGCTACAAGAAGAGGGTGAGTTGTCTCCTCGTGTTCGTCGCCTGCTACGTGTGCGCTGACTCCCGCATTCAGTCAACGTTACGAAACGAGAGCTCAATCTGGAAATCGAACGCTCCAAGTCCCTCGCGGCGCGCGCGCCCCCGCCCGCAGCAACGCGACAGACAAAGTCCGCCCCGAGCGAGTTCCAGAACACGCCCGTGATCAGGCTGTACGAGGACATGACAAACATTCTGGTGACCAGCGTGAAGGTCGAGAAGAGCTCCGAGTTCCCGGACTTGGACGAAGAGATCCTAACGTGTGTATACACGTACCAGATCGTAGAGGAGGATAGGGCCTTCTGTACGTGCCCGTGGATTTGCCATCTGACCACGCATCCGCGTTGCAAGAAGATACTCACTACCTTGTGCATGCACAGCTCTGAATTTCACGCTGCGCAACACCTACGATCGTCCAGAGGGCGTCGCGCCAGGGGTGCACCTCACGAAGAAGGACCTCGAGAACAAGATGAAGTACGAGCCGAAGGGCCTCGACAAGGAGTCCCCGGAGCTCGTCGAGCGCCTCGGGTTCTTCAAGGACCCGTTCATGTTCAAGCGCGAGCAGGTGAGCGTCTTCCTGAAGACACTCACCGACGCCGTCACGGCTATCTTCGAACCCGAGGCGGAGGGCGAGGGCGCGGACGCGGACGAGTCGCCCGAGGTCATCGTCGTGGACGGCTAGGCCAGTGTAGATACCCAGGTCCGATTTTCTCTTGATTGTGTGCCGGGTTCCATCTAGGGGTACGTATACGTATATGCGCAGTACAGGGGAGGGTAATGTATTCTACAGACGCATCGCTACTTCGTTCTTTTCTTCTAAGTATGCTCACTGGCACTCAACATGCACAACGTCTGCCCCGGCCTTCTTCCAGATGCGCAGCCCACGCTCGTCGCGCGCATGCGTCGCCTTCTTCACGGCAAGCTCGACGAACCCGCCTTCGACGTCCGCCCCGCCGAGGTTCGCCCCAGCCTTCACGAGCAAGTCGACGAGGTCCTCGTGTCCCTGGCGCGCGGCGTAGTATAGCGGCGTATGGCCCAGCGAGTCGCGTACATGCACGAGGGCACCCGCCTCCAGGAGCATCTCCGCGCTCTTCAGCGCACCGTTCAGCGCAGCGACGTGCAACGGGGCCCTGCCGGACGCAGCGTCCAGGCAGTTCGCAAGCCCTCCGCCGACAGCCATGCCTGCGTCCGCTTTCGCTTCGACCGCTAGGCAGAACGCGACGCCCTCGGTGTCGTCCCTGCTCACGGCCAAGTGCACGAGGAACGGGAAGAGCGCGCTCTCGGTCGACGCAGCCTCCGCTGCGGTCCAGCTCCACGGCGCAGTAGCCTTGTCAGCCGCCTCGTCTCGCGTCTCGTCCGCCCCGCCTTGAGACACCACGATACGCGGAGCGCGAGAGGCCGAGGAGGACGCGAGACGGACAACTTGGGAGAGCACGCCCTGGATATTGTCGAGGCTTTGGTCGATGCCCGTGGGCTGGCTGAGCGAGGGCGGGACTTTGCTCTCGGGGAGCGTGAGTTCGCCCCGCAGAGGCGTCCCGATGAGCGCCCGCACTTGCGCTGCGGAGAGCTCCGGCTTGGAGAGGAGGTAGCTCAGCTTCGTGAGCGCGCACTACCGACAGCATGAGGTCGAGCGTCAGCTAATCCCGCTCACGGATCGATCACCCGCAACGGAGAACAGACCTCTGGCGTCATGTCGCCCCCGGGAACGACCCCCGCCTGGAGGAGGCTGCGGCCTGTCTCGTACGCGTCCGACACAGAGCCCTTGGCGCATTGCGAGATGGCAACGATGACGACGCCATTGTCGCACGCCTCTTTCAGTGCTTCGACGAGGTCAGCGCGCTGCGGCGCGTTCCCGGCGCCGAACGTCTCGAGGACGACCCCCCGGGTCGGAGGTGCGACGAAGGCGCGGATTGTGGCACCGGTGATACCGGGGAAGAGGCGGAGGGTGGCTGTGGGAGGTCAGGATCTGATATGGTGGTATTGGGCGCGGACGAGATACGGACCAACATGAGGGCTCATATCTGTGGCATGACGGATGATTAGCTGGTGTCACCGCCGAGCCAACGAACGGGTATTCACGTTTGTGCGAGTGGAAGCGTCTGAGGCTCGTCTGCCGTATGACATTTTGCCAATTGACGACAATGTCGATGCCGACTACAGAAGATGTTAGTCGTACATCCAGGTACAAGGCTCAGGTAATCTGCCTACCATTGACCAGGGGAGGAAAGTTAGGACTGTTGAAGGCGTTGAGGTCGTACGACGACATCTTGGAGCACCGATTGCCTCGGAATAGCGTATGATTGAAGAACAAGCAACACTCTGTGCAAACTTGGATCAGTACAATCACACCTGCAGGTGTCCATCCTGCTTACCGGGAATGATATAGTGGCCTGCTATCACCAGGGCACCAAGCAGGTTATCCACGGCGTCGTTCCGGAGCTGCGACATGGGGATCTGGGCGCCGGTGACGACTACTGTCTTGCCCAAGTCTTCTAGCATGAAGCTGAGGGCGGAAGACGTGTAGGACATGGTGTCCGTGCCATGCAGGATGACGAAACCGTCGAAGTTGGAGTAATTCAGCTCTATGTCTGTGGCGATGCGGATCCAATCTGTGCTGGGGAGAAAGGCAGACGGTCAGGAACAGCAAGACTAACATGAACGAGCGTGACATGTACCTTGGATCTCGATATTACTGCTGTCTAGCATCGGATGCCACTATAGAGATGCAGGGTCCACTGTCAGCATATTCATACTACCGAAACGGACGAGGACACAAGCACCCGGTAGCATGCACCGGGTGCTCGAAGACGCCAGATGCAGGTGGAAACCTCAAGGCTGTCTGCGGCTGTTCACTGAGCATGCGCTGGGGATGCTGACCTCTAGGATGACATATCGGATCCGTTTGCTGTTACCCCCGGGGCCGGTACTTCGCGGAGTAACGAGCGTAGGCAGTTGAGCCTCGTACACGTCTTCCGATAATTTCTTGCACACAGGCTGCCGCGGAAGCACCTTCTCGGTCTGAGGCGCGAGGTGTTCCGGGATGCCTATAGGACGGCAGGACCTGACAGGCAAGGTAAGCCCTTGATACGAGTACCCGTGCGTTCCGCCGCGACTCGGAGAGGGCTCCCGGCTACCAAAGCTGCTTGCGGTCGGCGTGTTCCGTCCACTGCTGCTCCAACGCCGGTAGCCCTCGAGAGACGAGGAATGCGAGAACAGCGATTCCTCGAGCGGGTCATGAAAGCGGTGTTGGCTGTGAAGCGTCTCGACCAAGAAATAAGGCTCGGGAACGTATCCCTGCTGGCTAAATATCATATTGATGGTGCCTCCGGTGTTGATGATGAGGACCTTGGACTCGTCTGAGGACCGCGAGACGTCCATGGCTGCAGAAGAGATGCCGGCGGCGGAGGTGAGACGAGACAGTGGTCGAGATGAGCGAACGACAGCGCTTGCCCATCTTGACTCAATTGGCTCGCAAAGATTAGATTGGCGCGGGATCTTGATCTGTAATCTAGCCGAGGATATGGGATTCCACTCTCATAAAATGACTGGTGGTGCACGCTTGACTCCTCCACTCACCTCTCTTTCCTCGAATCGCCATGGAGGCTATTAAAAAGGTCTTTGAAGAGAAGAACAACTCGGTGCGTAGCATGAATAGTGATATTCTGGCAAGGTGCTGACGATTTATGCAGACCAGCCCCGCGCTCGTCACTTTCGTGACCGCGGGGTACCCGAGAGTGGAGGACACCGTCCCGCTCATGCTCGCGATGCAAGAGGGTGGTGCAGACATCATCGAGCTCGGTGTACCCTTTTCAGATCCCATTGCGGATGGACCTACTATCCAAGAGACCAACGTCGTACGTCCTCCAGAACATGCGCTGAGCTCGGTTCCAAGCACTCACCCGCCCCTACACGGATGTGCTACAGGTTGCGCTGAAGAACAATATTGACTATGTGCAATGTCTTGGGATGGTTCGCGAAGCGCGTAACAAGGGTCTCACGACGCCGGTGCTGCTGATGGGTGCGTCCATTCGTCGCGTGCAGCAGGGATCGGCATTTAGTGACTGTTGATCAGGTTACTACAACCCTCTGCTGGCGTACGGGGAGGAGAAGGCGATCCACGATGCGGCAGAAGCAGGTGCCAATGGATTCATCATCGTCGATCTGCCGCCTGAAGAGGCTGTTGCCTTCCGTGACAAATGCCGTGCCGCGAAGTGAGTTATCCGCACGCGTTCTCCCATGGACATGCAGCTGATGTGAACAGCCTGTCGTATGTTCCTCTAATTGCCCCCTCAACATCCCTACACCGTATCGAGTTCCTGACCTCCATCGCCGACACCTTCATCTACATCGTCTCCAAGGTACCTCCAGCATTTCTCCGCTCTGACTGGACATTCTTCTCACGATTGACCCCGCTCTCAGATGGGCACGACCGGTTCCTCAGTATCCGGCACTATGAACAGCGCACTCCCCGATCTCATCGGTCGTGTCCGAGACTACACCGACCTTCCCCTCGCTGTCGGTTTCGGTGTGGCAACCCGTGCCCACTTTGACCTCGTCGCGGACGCCGGTGCGGATGGCGTTGTCATCGGCAGCCGCATCATCTCTGTCATCAAGGCCGCGCCCGCCGACCAAGTCCCCCAGAAGGTCGAGGAATACTGCCGCGAGATCAGTTTGAAGGGTCAACCACCAAAACGGCCCACGCTCTCTCCCCGTGCCTCGTCGACACGCTCACGGCCAAGCGTGAGGCACAGCATCTCGACCGACTCTGCGCAGAAGTCGATACTGCCACCGCGCTTCGGCGAGTTCGGAGGGCAGTATGTCCCTGAGGCGCTCTGGGACTGTTTGGTAGAGCTCGAGGAGGCGCACAATGCTGCGATGAAGGATCCCGAGTTCCTGAAGGAGTGGAGGAGTCTCTACGGCTACATGAACCGGCCATCAAACCTATACAAGGCTGAGAAGCTCACGGAGCACGCCGGTGGCGCCACCATCTGGTTGAAGCGTGAAGACCTGTAGGTTGCCCTGCGTCCTTGAACCGTTTGTGGTACTGACATCACACAGGAACCATACTGGCTCTCACAAAATCAACAACGCGATCGGGCAGGTACGGATACGCTCCTCGCCCACTCAGGGACCCCCACTAACCCGAGGTACAGATCCTCCTTGCGAAGAGGCTAGGAAAGACCCGTATCATCGCAGAGACCGGTGCAGGCCAGCACGGTGTCGCAACGGCGACCGCATGCGCCCGCTTCGGCCTCGAGTGCGTTATCTACATGGGCGCAGAGGACGTCCGGCGACAGGCCCTCAACGTCTTCCGCATCCGCATGCTCGGGGCGCAGGTCATCCCTGTGCACTCCGGGTCGTGCACGCTCAAGGACGCGGTGAACGAGGCGCTGCGCGACTGGGTCACGAACCTGTCGAACACGCACTACCTCATTGGTTCTGCGATCGGACCTCATCCGTTCCCCACTATCGTGCGTGACTTCCAGCGCGTCATTGGGCAGGAGATCAAGGAGCAGCTCCGAGCGGAGGTGGGCAAGCTCCCGGATGCTGTCGTGGCATGCGTTGGTGGAGGTAGCAATGCCATCGGCACCTTCTACGACTTCATTCCCGAGAAGAGCGTCAGGCTCGTCGGTGTCGAGGCTGGTGGTGAAGGTACGGTTCATCCCACGTTATTAGGCTGCATCACGTTGATTGACGATTTGGCTTGCAGGTCTGAGCGGTGACAAGCACAGTGCGACACTCAGCAAGGGACATGCAGGTGTGTTCCACGGTGTGCGGACGTACGTCCTACAGTCGACCACTGGCCAGATCGTCGAGACGCACTCGATCAGTGCTGGACTCGACTACCCCGGCGTCGGGCCCGAGCACGCCTGGCTAAAGGACTCCGGCCGCGCGGAGTACACCGTTGCCACCGACGAGGAGGCTCTGCGCGGATTCCGTTTGCTCACCCAGCTGGAGGGTATCATTCCTGGTATGTAAACCTCCATGCATCCGTCATTTGTTTGAGGGACGCTCATTGGCTTGCAGCGCTCGAGTCGTCCCATGCCATCTGGGGAGGCGTTGCTCTTGCGAAGACGCTCCCGAAGGACGCAAACGTCGTCATCGTACGTATGCCTTCCCTTTGTCAGAGGATTCGATTGACGGTTTCTTCGTCTATAGTGCTTGTCTGGCCGTGGCGACAAGGACGTCGAGCAGATCTCACAGCTTCTCCCTGGCAAGTGGGAAGAGAAGCTCGGCTGGTACATCGGCTCGACCCCCGCCGAGAACAGCCAGTAAGGCGCGGGGACAGAGGACGTCCTATATCGACCACAGGCGGATGTGACGGCGGATCTTCAGAATCTGGTAGACGTGTAGGAGAAAAGAGGCGGGATAGGGGCTAGCATCTCACAAACTATATGTAGACTAGGGCGGTCGTCGACGGTACGTATGCCACGATCGCGAGCAATAGCCATAGCTGGGTGCTCCGGAAAGGCTTGGCAAGACCCTTTTCTTGGATATATTCCAGGAGTCGGTACTCGCGCCCCGCGGGCAGGAGAACAATGGCGGTTGTGCGAGATCTGCTCGTGCGTGAGTCGATGAACCCCAGCATCATACTCTCTTCACACCAGCATCAGAATCAGCGCTGGCATTCCAAACATACCGAGATGAAGAGAAGTTACATGTCTCGGTCTCAGCGAACGACGCTGCACGGTGTGTCGACGTCGACGCGTCGCGACAACTGCGTGCCCGTACGTTCGCTCGATCATGATCGGCGCTCTGCATTCCACGCTGCTATTCGTCCCCGATCCCTCGCACCCGTGCCCTCGACCAACGCCCATCGCAATTTCACCACAACGGTCGCACAATGGGAGATCCCACCGCGCGAGTCGCTGAGATGAACAACGACACACCGGTGCCCGACTGCCCCGCGCCGCGCACCGGGATCTGTGCCACCCGCTTGCGGGGCCCAGATCCGCACCGGCCGCGCCCCTACGGCCACACAAAAAACGCGTATCTCGCGCCCCTCTGGCATCCAGCAACAGATCCCAGCTCCTGTCGTTCGAGGGTCGATCATCTAACGATGATGTGACGGCGGGGTGCGCCATTGCTTTTCGCGGGCCACGCGCGCGGAGCGAGGGGTGACGTCCCGGACCCGCGGCCGGTCAAAAGGGCTTTGTACAATACGACGCGGCGGGGTCGCGCGTGCTGCATTCGTATAAAAGGGCACCCGGCGCGCCGCCGCGGGGATGTGCAAAGCGTACCTTCGACTTCTTTCCCGCGCCCTTTCACCTTCGCTGGCTTGCCTTTCTCTGGCCTCGTGCGCTGAGGCCTCTTTGTCTTACGAACTTCGTTGGGGCTACAGTATGAACGCGAACGCGCCGATAAACGCCTTTGTTGGCCCTGCGGGTGAAGACTTAGGGCCTATGCTGTAGTGAGTGCGATATCAGTACGCCTGAAAGAGAAAGGCTACTCACTGGCATCGCTCCAGCAGTGACCCCTACGAGAAGATCCTCGCCATAGCAGCGATGGAGCCGGAGGAGAGCAGGAGCACATGGTGAGCAATAGCAACGCGTTCTCGCCCGTGGCTTTTGTCTCAGCCCGCCTGACCATGACCTGCAGCACACGGTGGTGGATCGAGGAGCTCATCGCCGCACAGATACGCGCCGAGGAGCGTGTATGCGGCGAAGAACCGGAGGTGATCGAGGAATACATGGCGTGGTTATCAGAGGACCAGCTGCGGGACCTTGAGGAGCTCGAGACGCGCCAGCAGCGCGAACAGAATCGGAACGCCCGGGCGGACGCGTCAAAGGCAGCGGCCGGTGGTCAGAGCGCCGGTGACTCCTCGCAATCGGAGCAGAAGGATAAGGAGGCCGCAGCGGCGGCTTGGATGGAACAAGCGGACTGGGCGATGGAGGTGTGGTCAGAGGTCCTGGGCGTGATGGTCGACCGCGCGAACGGGATCTCGCAGGAGGAGCGCGTGCGCCGTTCGGAGCCATATGCAGATTGGGACGGACTGCCGCCGCCGTGTCTAGATGATACCTCTTGGTAGGCTCGTCAGACTCGGACCACTCAGACTATGCTGCGTATCGCAGGACGGTGTACTGTATATTCGTCTTCAGATTAATACCATTGCCACGCACCGGGGGCTAGGTTACTTACGTTGGGTGGATTCTGCTGCAAAACCCGGGCCTAAACGCGTGTTAGGCATTACATGGTGTGTACGTGCTATGGACCACCTCGGTGCTCGACGATCGGCATGAAGTCGTGAAGGACAGCCATCTTCCCGAACTCCAGGTCCGCGGGTTCAGTCAGCCCAGAAGTTGGTGCATACGAGGCCGGTGTTATGCCGGGCCTGATTGAATGAATGCCTGCGTGGAAGTCGAAATCCTCCATGAGCACTCAGCAGAACTCTAGAGGCATTAGAACGTATCTGATCCGATGGGTACACGAGTTTTTGTACAGTGAGCACATCAGTCAGAGTCAAAAGCCGGGAGCTTGACTTACGGGGCTCGCGGTGGGGCACGCTCGCCATGAACGTTGAACTTCTCTAGGGTCTGCTGAGCGTTGTCCTACGCCAGGTCACCGCATTCACAAGAGATACGAGAGACTCCGAAAAAGGGTGTGCGCATGAGGCTGCTGAAAATGTGTTCAGTTGGAGCTTATTCAGAGATACCGTTACTCTGCGTCAGCATCGACATCGCCAATGTTTTTCGAATGAAACACGCTCTACCACCCGAGATGCAACCCATTTAGTGATCACGCACCCCCATCCCATAGAGAAATGGGACGACCGTCTGTGAATGTCGTTGAACGATTCTCAGCATCTGCAATCGCGGTCGGGCTGAATGGCTCGCGCGGTATACCTCGAGATTGCTATACAATATTGGTCTGCTCGTACATACCTCACCTTCCTACTGTCCAGATGCAGTCTAGGGCACGTCACATAACTATGTGCGCGCACTGGACCAGGACGGGGGTTGTCGGGACCGCGAGGGGACCTGGCCGGGTGGCCGAAAGCGGCGGGGGACGAATCGGGCGAGCGCGACAGGGAGGTCTGGTAGCACGTGGTGCGCAGACGCGGGGACGATCAAAAGCGTTCCTGGAGGTCTCCGGACGTCCTCCCTGCTGCAGCGAGTGCGGTGTGTGTTGTTGAGAACAAGAGATGAGCTGACAAGGCTGAGCGACAGCTGGAAGATCAGTCCGTCAGAGAGACTGCAACAGTCGTGGCAGTCGCCGGGAGCTGAGCTTGTCGGGCGAGGCGGGCAACTGCCGGGGAGCGCTGGAATGTGGATCAGACTGAAAGCGGACGAGACAGACGCCGAAGACTGAGAGAGCGCGGCAGAATCACCGCGACGCTGCGCCTGTGCGACTCTCTCTTTCTCTCTCCGCCATCTCTCCTTTGATCGCCCCCTGGCCTGTGAGTACACCCCCCTCGTCGTCCCCAGCATCCCTCGTCCTCACCGTCACCGTCCTCGCCGCCGTCGAGCACAGCGTCCAGCCCCTTCCGCCCGCCAGCGCACCCTTCAGCAGCACCGCTTTCGGTCGCCTTTGTCATCTCCTTCTCCCCCTTCTCCTTCGCACGAAAGCACCTCGGCAACCGCCCTCCCGCGCACCGTTGCCAGCCATGAACTCCCGTCCGCACAAGCAGTCCATGTCAGAGCTCAAGCTCCGTCGGCTCACCGAGCACAATCAGCGCCTCCGAGAGGACCTCGCGAGGCCACGGATAAGAGTCAGCGAAGCGTCTGCCAGGTGAGTCCCCCGCATCGTGCTGCAGTATTTCGCTTCCAGAGCATCATTGACCTTTCCCCCGCCCATGCCAGTCTCATTCGCTATTGCAAAACGACAAAAGACCCCCTTGTACGTGTCCCTTCTGTCTCGCACTCTCTGCCGAAGCATCAGCCGCGTCTCTCGTGTGAGAGCTGTCCGAGGATCAGGTGGCTGCAGCACATCTCGGCGCAAAGCTCCTCCTGACGTCCTCCGCCTGCGACCGAGCAGGGTCAAATCTCAGTGATGAGACACCGCCGCCGCCATGCTTCCATCCTAAGACAGCTCTCGCAGCGACTGATACACTTCAGCACGGATCGGCCGCATCGCATACCCTAATACGCCCTGTCCCGCCTCGAATGCTGATACTGACCGCCGTTCCCGCTGCAGGTACCATCAGTATGGGGGCCCGTACCACGCGCGGACGATCCGTACCAGAACCAGGGCGGCGCAGGCAAGGGCTGCTGCGTCATCCAATGATCGCCTCCCGCTGCACATCCCACCCACCAGCTATGCCGCTGCCCGCCGGACCCCCGCCCTCCGGCTCCCATCCCGCGTCTCTCTCCGTACTCGTACTCGTATCCGTATCCGTATCCCTCTCCTGCTCTGGTATGGTCTTCAAGGCATTCTTGCGCGCACACCCGCTCCGCCCTTCCCTTCCCTTCTCTTCCCCTTCTCCCCTTCTTCTTACAGCACTGTATCCCTCGCCTGTCTTCACACCATCCCCCGCTCGCCCCGTTCCTTCTGCTTCCAGTGTCCCTATTTGCCTGCGCACAGCGTTTTCCCAGCCGCTCGGTCCCTTTGCGTCTCTTTGTTTATTACCTCCTCCGTCTGTGGTCCATTTATACCATCGCTCGTTATATTCTCTCTCGCTGCCGTCGTCTCGTCCCGTCGCCGTCGCCACCGCTCGCACCGTCGTCACGTACATACAACAACTCTCAACAACGCGAGGCATTCGCCGCGCTTTCCTCTCTGCCCCCGTCGCCACTCTCGTGACATCGCAGCGTGTGTGTCAAGACCTCGCCGCAAGGAAACGACCGCCAGAGCGGGGACATTCGCGTCAAGCTCGTGCGGAGGGCGAATGACACCTTGAAGGATCCTCCTCCCAGACTCCTCAACCGCCCATTTCCTCAGACTTGAAAATGGCTTCAGCAACGCTGCAATAGTGGATGCCTTGCGGCCGTCCGTGCGGTGCGAGCAAGACCGGCTTCTGTCGCGGATGCCAGGACGAGCGCAGTGGCGATCCTAGCCTGATACTGGCAGAGGAGGGGGGAGGACATAGCGCTAGCGTAGACGACACTCAGAAAGTACTACTCCATAGACGCAGATAGCTATAGCCTGAAGCCGTTGTCGCGCCCTCCGGTCGCCACGTACTGTACTATGGGTCTTTTCGACGGAGTCAGAGACAACATGCATATGATAGTCATGCCGGACGAAGAGTTCTCGATTATAGTGCTGACCCGCCATATAGGCCGGAGATGCAGTAAGTCTAACGAGAGCCTCCTGGTGGCTGTAGTACAGGATGGTCGATTGCATGTGGTGCTGGTTTCAAAGAGGTACAGTAGAGATCCAGTAATTCTGCGAGCCTATTGAAACGAGGACACGAAGTGGACCATCCCAGTCAATGAGGAATCCTGCAGATGCTGAGCGGGATCACAGATGTTGGATTAGAAGTACATGTATTGTCACTGCTGTCGTCGAGCTCTACATACGTACGCCCCCGGGTCTAAGGATACCGATACACGAACAAGCCGCCACCTCTCTCCCGCCTTCAGCACATGCAGCACAACCCACAACCGCTCCCATCCAGAGTCCATCCGCGATCGCACGCTGCCTCTTCCCCCGAGGTCACCGGGCCGCTCCCCTCGTACCGCCCCGCAAGCCATACGCCCGCGCGCACCCATCCTGCCAGATCGCAACGCGAGCCGCCCGTCGACCACCCGCAACCCGCAACCCGCAACCCGCTGCCCGGAGGCGTGCCTCGCCGCGGACCTGCCACTGCCAGGACCTCTTGACGGGACCACAGCCACGCACGCGCCGGGGCTCCGGCGGCGCTCCCACCCCTTGTGTTTTTCGTTCCTTTGATTTCTTGTTCCGCGCCCGTGACGACGCATGGGCACGACAAGGGCGTTGATGTGGCCACACAGCACCGCGAGAGTGTCGAGTCTCCCGAGGGTTGGAAGCGACGAAGCCGCGGGAGAAGTGGGCGATCCGCGCGTTTGCCAGGGCCGTCCATATGGACATGACCCTTGGGTGGGAGATGAATGTGGGGGGGACGGACGCAGGGTGATGCATGGGGTGGCCGGCGATTGCGGGGCAGCGCGCACAGCGCACGGCGTTTATAGCTCGTGGTCGTCATCGTCGTACGTCTCCTTGATCAAGCTGTAATGAAATCAGCCCCGAATCAGCACACGGATCAGGCATACAAGGGGCTCCAGAGCGCGGACGCACCGGTAGACAGACGAGGGCGGGTGGTCGCCGTCGTTCGTGATGAAGACGTCGACGAGGTCGGGCGAGACGTAGTCATAATACGGGTTCACGACGTCGACGCGCTCGACGAGCGCGCCCTCTTCGAAGCCGAGCACGCTGCTCGGGTCCGCAAAGTCGAGCGCGCCGTACTCGTGGTAGAGGTTCCAGAGCGGGGTGAGCTTGAACTGGCCGGCGCAGACGACGACGGGCGTCGAGTGCGCGCGCGCGGCGGTCGCGGCGAGCAGCGCGCCGGTGACCGCGAAGAGCCCGCCGTTGGCGAGGATGGCATGCGCGCCGAGGATGACCTTGTTCACGCGCGACATGATCGCGTAGATGGACGAGTCCGGGACGAGGAACGTCGAAATGCCTGCGCTGGAGAGCGAGCGCGCCATCTCGTGGCCTTGGTAGGAGGGCGCTGTCTCAGCGACAATCACGGTGTAGTTGCGGTAGTGGCCAGCAGACTTGAGGAATGCCTCGACGGTTTTTGAGTGGCCGACGGTGAGGATGATCTCGCTAGAGAAAACCAACGTCAGAATAAGAGCAATGCAGGACAAGAGGGGACGCACTCTGAGTGGATGTGATCTTTTGCGTTCTTCGAGACGTTGTCGTACACGGTCTCCAGCTCGTCAAGCACGTCTTGGATCGCCTCCATGAGCAGCGGCTTCAACGCCCGCGCAAACGAGTCGGGATCGTTGGGATCGTTCTCCTTCAACGTGATCTTCGCCTCAGACTTCGCTGCACTAGCAGTGTGCTTTCTCGGCTGTCCCTGGAGGACAAACTTGCTGATCGAGTAGACGTTACGCGACGCCGCAGCGGAGCCCTTTGTGGCAGAGTGGTACTCCTCCCGCAAATTATGGAGGACACGGCGGACGGTGTTCCCAACAGAATGTTCTACATTCGGAAGCACCTTGGGTTATGGAAGGGGCGAGAGGTAGGTTTGATAGGGAACGCACCCTTGGGCTGTGCCTCTGCTAACCTCCTTCCGACTTCACGGATGACCGTGATCAGCTGCTGGATGTTCGAGAATCGGGCCTTTGAGACGACCTGTCGGAGGACCAGAGCCGTCTCTAAAGCTGCTTCGCGCGATCCCACGACCTGTCTATGGTGCGAGGCGCGTCGTGAGCAAAGACGAGGCCGACGAGACGATCGCACTGACCTCCTTCGAAGTTTAGCCACCAGGGTCTCTACGGCTCTGTGGCCGGGTATCGTGTGCAATTCAGGCGTCATGTCCTTCAGTATGGGGCGTTCTGCAGAGTACTATGTCGATATTGATGCCAAGGTATCTTGTGCTTTGAGTGAGAGAGCAGCGAGAGAAGATCGAGGATTGTGGAGGTGGAGAAAGTGTTTGTGCTTGCAGCACCGCAAACGCGTTCGAGATCGCAGATCTATCGAGTCAAAACCCACGTGCGCGAGTATGGGCGCCTCTTCCTCAGCTCCTCCCGCGGCGCTTTACCCACTTGCTGATCGCTGCCAAGGCTTTGGCAACTTCATATAGTTCGCTCATACAGTACCGACTGTATGCCTACACCGCGTATCACAACTCTCAGCACTGAGAGCACTATGAGGCGTTTGAGATAGCCAGGATGATGACCAGTTATGTGGGACTTTGCCTTCATTGGCGAACTCTTCAACAAGTCTAATGAGATTCGCTGCTGTAGAACTACAGACGTGAGTTCCCTGGACCTCCTCATCATCAGAAAGGTATGTCTTCATACGCAGGACGCCCCCATAGTTTCATGCTAATGAGCGCTACGATACTCCCTAGGCGCGGCCGAATGAGCCTATCACCTCGTTTGGTGGTCATGGGATGCGCAGTTTGAGGCGGAACCACGCGCATATGCGCACGCTACAACCGAGATGACTCGTCGTTCCCTACGGTACATATATGCGAGTCCTTGCACTGCACTGGAAGAGTGTGGGTGAACCTGGCAAACACAGCATGTACAGCTATGTCGCCCAGCGCCAGAACCTGATCGCCCAGGATCGTGCACTACGCGTCGACCATCAGACCGGGAGGACCGTCTCTGACGAGGAGCGTAGAGCGGATGAGATCCTCAGGCGTATACGCACATCAGAGGCAGAGTCTGTATGGAGCGCGAAGAACCCAGCGAGGCACCCGCACGGCTCTCAACAGCTGTTTCCTGGAATGGAGTTCCTCACAGGTTAGGATCGTGAAGACTCTCTGTCGATTTCCGATACTAATGTCAGCGACCTTTCAGCTCGCGAGACTATCATGGGTACTAAGCTGTTCGACATTCTCAGTAAAGTACGGCGAACCCGTTGTGCGAGACGCGACCCAGCGAACTGACTGTGCTAAGTAAAGATGCCAAAGGGAGGCCTTCTGCACGCCCATCTGGGAGCCATGGTGCGGGCAGACGTGCTACTCAAGCTCGCGCTGGCCCAACCGGCAATGCACGTCCGAGTACCCAAAGCCATCTCACAGAGTACCATCAAAACCGTCCTGCCAGAATTCCGAGGCCTCCCGCGTTCTGAGTGGACCAAGCACCCCAGCATCAGCGACCCAGCCTACGTACCGGGCTCTTGGGTGTCGATACAGAATGCGCGGGCTCACTTCAGTGGAGCCCTGGGCGGACCGGACGGTTTCGATCGCTGGGTAATCAGTACGATGACGATCGACCCTTCCGAAGCCTATGGCACGCATAACAGCACCAACGAGGTGAGGATCCGTAAGACACGAAAGGCATCTCCCAGCTCACCTCTCCGACAGATCTGGAAGAAGTTCCAGAGCACATTTGCTGTTTCTGAGGTGAGCAGCCTCAATACGTTCAAGTTGGAAGGGCGCTCAAAACCACGCTAGGGCCTCATATTTTACGAACCGATCCTCGCCGACTATCTACGAGAATTCTTCTGTTCGTCGATCGAAGATGGAATTTCATACGTGGAGGCCCCGATGATGTTCCATGAGAAGTGAGCCATACGGAATACACGTCTCTGATGATGAACGACGCACTCATGAGGGTATCCAGGTATATCATAGGAGCTGATGGCGAGCAGAACGTCCCTCACTCTGCCTGGCTCGCGCTCTATGACCGTATCCTGGAAGAAGTCAAGACGGACATGACCCGGCAAGGGCGCGAGAACGAGTTCGTCGGATCCAAGGTTGGTTCTTTCTCCTACCATGCATATAGCTTGAAATTGACGTCTGTTGCGACAGGTCGTATACAGCGTCCTACGCACGCTTACTCCCGAGGAGCTCGCGTGGTACCTGGAGGACTGCATCGCCATGAAGCAGCGGTTCCCGCACCTCATCGCGGGCTTCGATCTCGTCGGACACGAGGACACGCTCCGTCCGCTCATTTACTACGCCGAGCCGCTCCTGCGCTTCGTCGAGCGACAGAAGGAGCTGGGTATCGAGATACCGTTCATGTTCCATGCGGGCGAGACGCTCGGCGATGGTACGGCGGCGGACATGAACCTGTACGACGCTATCCTCCTGGGTACGAAGAGGATCGGACATGGGTACGAGTCGCATATCAGTGGCATAGGAACCTGTTGACATGAATCGCCGCAGCTTTTCGCTCATCAAGCACCCGAAGCTCCTTCAGATATGCAGAGAGAAGGAGATCTGTGTCGAAGTATGCCCGATATCGTGAGTTATCGACCGACATACCATTGCGCTTAGCTCGCTCATGCTCTCACAGGAATGAGATCCTGGTAAGGGCGTCGCGCACACCTCAGTTCCCCCGCAGTACTCACTGGATGAAAGCGTCTGGCCGGCTCCATGCCGATGCACCCACTGCCAGCCATCATGAACCAAGGCGTGCACGTCGCGCTGTGCTCGGACGACCCTGCGGTGTTCGGCAACATGGGACTCACGTTCGACTTCTATCAGGTCAGGGAGCGCGCGACTGTACGGGTATACGGAGAGGTCGAGGACTGATCATGGGATTGTCGGATGCATAGGTCTTCGTCGCGAGCGAGGTCAACGGGCTCGCGACCCTACACGAGCTCGTGTGGGACAGCATCAGAGTGAGTCCCGTAGTCCTCCGCGAACGCTGCTCGTGAGATCTCATGCGTCATTTACCGTTAGTACTCAGCCTTGGACGAGGGAGAAAAGGAGCGGGCCCTCGGTATGCTCGAAAGACGCTGGTCCAAGTTCGTGCACTACATCCTGGAGACATACGGTACTGGCGCCGTTTGAAGTCATGAAGTCCACCCTCTTCCGGTCTTCTATGTCACAGGAAATGTCAGGGCGGGAATAACAAGCATGGCTGCTCAGCTCGTCTTGAGTTCAAGGAAGAGACGAGACGCCTATGTGGGTCCGACTGTCCAAGTAGCTGGACGTTTTCGGCGGTGAACCGGATGACCCCACGGATGAGCCCCTCGAAGCCCGATCCTGCATATCCTCCTGGAGGAGCAGGCACCATGGACAACTTCGTTGCATTTTGTTCTAAGTACTACATTGGGATTCTGGTGGGCCCCGCAACAAATCCTCGTATGGTAGCATCAGCCATTCCCGCCTGCAGTTCACACTTTCTGAGTTACAGTCTAAAGCTCGCTTGCTCGTTCACACAGCTACAGCTCGCCCCACAGTATTCAAGTGAGAGGGAAAGCAAGACAGCGAGTTGCGAGCGAGTACGTACGTACGGTTACGGTTACGGCTACGGATACTGCAGAGTCTGGAGTCTGGGCTGGGCCGGTCACTATGTAAATATGCCATAGAAGAGCGGAGGCTGGGGAGGGACTCTCGGAGCCCCCACCACAGCGCTCGGGGAGTATCCGACGAGACACAGGAAGAGGAAGAGAAAAAGGAAAAGTGCATAAGCGGACGTGAACACAAACGCGGGACGCGAGGATCCGGGTGCGGGAAGCGAAACGATGATATTCCGAGTCGAGCCGCGGCGCGCGCGACCTCGAGAGCGGGCGAGGGGGTGTGAAGGAGAAGGTATTTCCGTGCGAGGTATATACTATGTGTGCCGTGTAAAAAGTGTTGTGGTGTGCTGGTGTAGCGAGGAGCGTGCGGGACGAGGCGGGACGTGCGATGAAAGGAGCGGCGGGGTGTACGCTAGATAGGGCGATAAACAGGACGGAGCGGAGTCACGCGTATCTTGGGGGGACATGGTGTGCTAAAGAGAAGACGGCGGAAAGAGGAGGGGCACATCCAGGATCCAGGGGGCGAGAACGATATCTTCTTTAGGCGTACGAGTGGATGTGCGAAGCAAGCGACGGGGCGGGACGATACGAGAGCAGACACGGGCGCGAACCCCTTTTACACCGTGCTGCGTCTGCGCACCGCCCCGCACGTCGCCTGCACCTCCCCGAGTGGAAAGTGGGAAGGAGATGGGTGGAGATGGGAATAGGCGGATGAGGAAAACAGGTATCCCGAGTCGGCCGGCCGTCTGCGACTTCACGGAATGGGGATTGCGTGCGGGACAGAGAGAGGCGGCGGAGGGGCGGAGGAAGGACGGGCGCGGTCGTCTTACATGACGACGCACTGGCAGCCCGTTGGTGGAGGGCCGAAGGGATCGTCGGCCTTGCTCACGGGTCCCCACACCGATGGAATCTGCGAAGAGGACGGTCAGCATCACGGTCGCCCACATCACGATTGCGTCCGTCAAATTCAGAACTTTCGTGCACGGCGGCATGAACATTCATAGCGAGCGGCAGAATGCACGGTCTCAGGTCTGAGACTGTGGAACCGCTTCCGTGCGGTTTCACGCGCGCATAGCTAGAGAGACGGGGTCTAGGCAGCTACTCGGCGGCCTGGAATATTGTGGAATATCGTATGTCAAGCCCGCAGCGCTACTGTCATGTCGGGACCCGGTGATATAGCGCGAGCGCAGGGCGCAGAACCGTGCACGAGCAGCATAGCCCCATGGCTCTGTAGCTCAGCTGGGGTCATCGAGGGGGCAGCACTGAGGAGAGGGATGACAGCAGGGCGTCAAGGAGGCTAAAACTTCCAGACGACTTCGGGCACTGTTGGCAGACCACCGCCGTCGACGAACACCAGGAGGGCCAGCAATGCTAGAGAGAGAGCGGTCGCACAAAACTGGGAGCGATACTCACGAGATGGTCTGGTGTCGACTTGCAATAGTTGATCAGGCTGCGAGGAGGGGAAGGATGAGAATCCGACCGGGAGCATTTGAGGGCTGGGGGGTACTCACCTCCTGCTCGCCTCGCTGACGCGTATCCGTGGCCGCGCCAGGTCCTCCCTGAGCCGCTGGTTGTGTTCCGTGAGCCTGCGGAGCTTGAGCTCGGACATGGACTGTTTCTGCACGCGGCCGCTCATGTTGGGATTGGTGATGTGCGGCTCTGACCTGGGCGGGGAGAGGCGGCGGGGGCTGGGAAAGTGGGCGCGGAAGAGAAGAGAGCAGCGAGAACGGGGGGAGGGCCGGACTCGGGGAGACGCCTGGCGGGGGGCGGGGAGGAAGACGGGGAGGAAGAGAAGAAGTGGAGGACGCGGACGGTGGGACTGGGCTGAGCTCGGGGGAGACTCGAGTGAGCGTGAGAACATCCACAACCACTCTGATGGACGGGCGTCTAACTGCCCTTCCCATCACGCCCGTCGGTGTGGGTCCCGGCGTCTAACCGCTCTCCCTCTCTCTCCCGCTCCCCGACGCGCCCCCGCCCCCGCCACCGACGCGCGAATGGGCAGACACAACACGCTCCTCGTCCAGCGCGCGTCGCCCGTCGCGCCCAGGCCGCACAAGCAGACGCGCTTCGGTGAGCTCTCTCGTGCACGTCCGCCAGGTTTCGCATGCCAATCCCAAGCGACGGACCGCAGCCACCCGTCCAGTCCAGCATCAGAAGCCGCTCTTCCTCGCCAAACCCAGCCTGCCACGAAGCCCCGCCCTCCGCGCGCGACTGCACTCGGCCAATACCAGTCGCTATCTTCAGTCCAGAAGCCAGCTCTCGACGATCCGCGAAGAGCCCGAGGAAGAGGGCGAGGAGGAGCATCACCCACTTGAGGATCAGCGCGGGCTCCGTCGACAAGCGGACAATTGGCCACATGAGAATGCGCGCGCAGGTCCATCAAAGCGAGGCCTGGACGAGGATGTGGACATGTCCGCCTGGGACGACGAGTCCACGCTCGTCGCAATGCTCCAGGACAAGTGCGTCACCACTGTATGCCGAGAGGAACGACCGCTTATATGCGCCCATAGCTCCCCAGAACAGGACGAGGAAGACCAGATCCTCGAAATGGTCCAGCAACTGAAGACCGCAATGGCAGCACAAGGTACTGCGCTGAAGCAGTACCTCGCTGACACCGTTCTGCCCGCATATAGTCACGTCAAGGACGTCCACGGCGTCCTGGAAGACAAAGGTGTGCACGCGGTCGCCCTTCGTCCATTCTCCGACCTGAGCGCACGCTGAACACTCTTTCCGCCTTCCCGGATCAGTGGACGTGCAGTTTGGCGCCGGCCTGCTCACGTTCGACGAGGTGTGCAAGAAAGTCGAGCGCATCGCCTTGAAAGACGAAGACGAGATCCAGGCTGCGCACACGCAGTCGCAGGTGCGTCCCTGAGCCGCTCGCGTCCGCATTCGACCACACTGCATCGCTCGCGCAGAGGGTCATCGTTGACACTGTATCTGAGCTCGAGCAAGCCTACGGACGTAGGAAAGCCCTCTGGTCCGCCCTCCAGGAGGAGGTTGACCGTTGCGGTAACTACCTCTTCCCTCTGTCTCAGGTGGGGTATGCTTGCTGCCGGTCTCAGCGCTGACGAGTCTCGAAGCGGACCGCGCGACTGCTGCTCTGGACGCCTTACCTGGGGACCTGGAACAGACCATCGCTTCGCTCGACAAGAAGAGCAAAGCGATGGAGAAGGACAACAGCGCGGCCAACAACCAGAAGATGCTCCGCGGTCTCCTTGAGAAGCTCTGAGTCCTGCTCGAGTCGCCGCCTCTGCTCTGCCGCCGTGCCGGACTGGTCTGACGGACCTCGCAATTCGTACTGTATCCCTGTATCCTGTGTTTTGCTGTCCTCTCTGCTGTCCAGGTCGCACTGTATCATAGCTCGCATTGGTCCAAGCCATACTGTATGTTTACCACTGAGCACATAGAGCGTTGTCGCCAGGATTACTCGGGGCCCAGGCAGTATAGCCAGCCAACTTGAGCATCTAATTATTGTGGCGTCACGACTTTCGGTGACGCAATGGGTGTCATGTGATCGTGAAAACTACTGGGCCACGGCCAACATGGGCCAGGGCACGTGATGGCTAGCCTCCCGAGGATTATCAACGGCCTGGTGGTCTAGTAGTATGATTCCTTCTTAGGGCGTTAACGGCGAGTGGAGGAGGTTCCGGGTTCAATTCCCGGCCAGGCCCTTTTTGCACCATCCGATGCCTCCGTGCTGCAGCACGCCGTTCGTCTGGATTTCGGAACGCGTTGTGCGCGGTGCGCAGAGCAAGAGCCGACTCGAAATCAGGTCGGCATCATCCACGAAAGTCTGATGTCACGTGCTGTGACTGGGTGTGACTCCCTGCTGGTTTGCAGGGTGAAGCGCCCAGGCGTGACTCCCTTTCGTCCCCACTCCCTCGCGATCGGGGTAACCTCGCAAACCTATCTCCTCTCTGAGGATGCCCCCTTATGCAAAAGGGCTCGCGAGGATCTGTGCAGAAATGACTTCTTTAACAACTTATCGCGAGCGCTTTTCAATAAGATGGTGATGGCGGGGCCTGTGTAGATAGGTTTACAAGTCAAAGTCACGCTCGCGTGGCATTGGATGCTCCCGGCGAGTAGATGACGCCAAAGTTACAACTTGTACTTCGCGCTCGACCGATCTGTCATGGCAAGGAGAGGTAGATCTTCTCGATCTCAGCACGGAAGTGCTCTTCTGTGGCCTTCCTCCTGCGTTGCGAGTCAGCGTCTGGCGATTCTGATGAGGGAAGATTAAGCACGTACCTCACGTTCCCTTTCTCCTGCAAGTGGTACTTGAGCAAACGTCGACATGCGCACAGAGCAGGGGAGGCACTCACTGTCGTCCTAGGCAGCGAGCCCGCTGGCACAATCAGGATGCATTCTGGGCTTGTGATCCGCTCGTGCGGGAAGAGCCTCTCGTTGAACGATGCCGTGCGGTCGATTATGGTGTGCTTCAACTTCAGCTGTGCTTCCGGCGAAGACACGTCCACCGAAGATTCCGGCTCGATGACCAGGAGGGGGCAGATCCTCTGGTGGCCGACGACGACGCAGTTGTGGACGACGTCTCTGCAGGTCTTCATGACGTTCTCCTCTATAGCCCTGATAGATGCCGCGTTAGATTCAGTGTGGACGAGAGGACAGGCAGTAGTATGCCACTCACTTTGTGTCGCAGAATGCTGGGTTACCACCGGTGCGGATCCAATCGTCACTTCTCCCCCCTGTGATCGTCGTCAGCAGGAACGCGTATTGACAGACTGTGTGGGCCTACGGAAAATATAGCAGCCCGGCTTGACTTCCTCGAACAGGTCCCCCGTGACATGCCCGTCCGGGCGGTTGCATACGGAGGGGTGCGGGCACGTCTTCGAGTCCGCGGAGACGTGGAACTCGTAAAGCTGTCGGGTGGCAGAGGGGTCCTCGCCGTGCGCGAGGCCGACGGGCAATAACTTGCACTTGACTTCGGAAGCGAGTCTGAGGTAGGGCTCACGCGAGTCAAGAGTTGCGACCATGAGCGGTCCTGAAAAGGGAGAGTGAGTAAGCTAGGTGTAGGTCGACACCGTGGGCGGGGACGGACTGACCACACTCCGTGTTCGCATACATCGGCTGTGTTGCAGTGAGCCAAGAAAGCAATGCCTAGGCAGGCAGCACGTACTGTGAGCGGAATGCCTTGCTCCAGCGCCCACTCTTCATCTTCGGGGTTTAGGGATGCACCTGTGTACGCTATCTGCTGGAGCCCACGAAGAGCGTCGAGGATCTCTGGACTCTGGCGGGCATTAGCGAGGAGCTTCGCGAGCCATGGGGCGTATTGCAATAGGAAATTGAGTCCGCATTGCTGTACCATGGCCAAGAACTCTGCAGCGGTAATCTCGCGCCCGGAGCTCTGTGTCAAGCACGCACCAGACCAAGACATGAAGGTGACGCCTGCAGGACGTGAGCGATCAGACTGAATACTAGTACGAGAGCGCGTGTACGCACAAGAAGCCGCTCCGATGGACGCGAAGCTCCCGATGTTGTTGAATACGTGCTGTCCTGCCGGATGCCTCTGTATGACACACTTCCATGTTACCTCGCCCTCCGCGACGAGCCACTTGTGCGTCTGCGGGACCGGTTTCGGGCGGCCGGCCGTGGTCCCGCTCGTGTGGAAGATCATTGCGACGTCATCTTCGCCGACTTCCGGCGGAGCGCTCGGGTGTGCACCTGTCTTTGGGAGATCGCCGAGGCTCGGCAGCCGTATCATCGTCTGCTGCCACTTGACCTGCGGGAGCAGCGCGGCGAACGCGTCGTCGTAAATTAGGACGCGGGCGGCGTGGGTATCGAGCAGGTCCTGCACGAACGTGGCGGTGAAGACGCTGCCGAAGACCTCCGGGACGAAACCCGCTGCAGCGACGGAGTAAATGTGGGCGAGGTCGCTCCAGTGCGAGCCCTTAAGCCTACGTTGGCAGTCAGCATGCTATAGGTCTGTTTGGGCTGGTGATGCTGCAAATGGGACACATACCACATTCCGACGACATCTCCTTGCTTGAGGCCTTGAGCAGTCAGCTCGTCACTCCAGTATGAGGTGGCGGCTGCGAGAGCGTCCAAGAAGTCCTGGTAGGTGATGAGGCCCCACTTGAAGCGGGAGGCGTCGCCCTCATACGGCCGCATGAACGGCTCGTCGGCATGAAGTCGAAGACGCTCCAGCACAAAGTTCATGATGTGTGCCATCGCAACCGGGAGGTTTTTGCGATCGGCGCGAGGGTACAGGGTACGAAGGGCTCGTGCAATCCCCTTCCTTCACCCTCTGTTTTATCGCACCTGCGAAACCGCCATGGCCGATGGGTTCTATCTGATGTCCTTTACAAATGGACGTGGCTCCGAGCGCTGTTTCCCAGAGGCTGCCAAAACCCTATCGCACCTGCGGATTTGCATATGAGTTCAGACTGCGATCAGCGGGATGACAGGGCGAAGGTGGCGAACTCAACTGAGCACGCGGGTAAGCAGCCGCTATCGCAACGAGTTTGAGCGAGGTGCCAAGCGGCAGAGCGCGTTCGCATTGACAGAACTTGCGTCCTGCAGGGTAAGGAAGACGACACTGGCCGGGACAAGCGCAATCCATGGCATAAATACGTCTGCAAACGTCAGATGAAGTGGGCAGGGTGGTCGTGCCTCAGCCTATAGAGTTCAAAGAAGTACCGGCCGACGGCACCGGGTAATACGGAACTCTGTGTATTCTCTACCACATAGCGGCACTGGCAAAGCCGTTAGAGCTGCGCGCGACATTCCAAGTGCTTGCATCCACCATCGCATCTCAGCCCACTTCAGCTGGGTCGCCTCTTCGTGGGCTTCCGAGAGCGTCTACGGTAGACCGCAGTAGTAGAGTGCTGGCGGGTATTTGCGTAGCATACAGTAGGACGGTTTTATGCGGGGTTCACGTTCAGACGCGATAGGCTAAGGCAATAGTGAGCAAGGTACTAGCACGAAATGAGCTAATCCGGAGTGGAGCGGCACCTCACCTGGGACCAGTATGAGGACTTGAGTCTTGCGGGATTACGTTGAACAGATTCGCAAAACGGCATCGAGAACGTTAGCACGGTCGATGGCCGCATCCTACGCCGCTACTCGAGCATGGCGATGATCTCTCTGATGTCAAGGTCGGTGACCGAGGCCTACCCGGAGCGACAGCAGGTCGTGCCACCCAGAACAAGACCCAGAAGGATCGCAATTTCGACGAAGTGGAGCAAAAGAATGTCCATGCTCGACGCCAGCAGGATTCGAACCTGCGCCTCCAAAGGAGAACAGATTTCTAATCTGTCGCCGTAACCACTTGGCTATAGCGCCTTGGGGTGTCTGCTTTTGTACACGTATATAGCCCACTATGGGAGAGCTACAATCATCTCTCCAGGATTCCGCCGGAGTTTGCCAGAGTCTGCCTTCACCTCTGAAGTACACCACCGCGATCTTCAGCTGAGCCGGCAGTATCATACCCAGTGTGCACTATCTTCAACCTTTAGCATCCCATCAAGCTTCCAGTGTAAGGGTGGTCACTGCCAAAGCAAGGTGCATGTTGTGACGGTATCGTTGTACACGCAGGTCGCGGCTCTTTTCACTTGCTTGCTTGCATGGCAGCACGTACTGGTGTCGGTCGTATCGCTCGCCTAACACTCTTCTCTGGCCCAAGTTGCTCTCTCTGCGACGTGAGTTTTCGAGGTCCTCTCTACCACTTGGTTACTGACCAACACACTTGTCACCAGGTAGCGAAGGCGGAGCTGGCCAAAGTGCGGCAGCAGCGCCCGTTCGAGCTCGAGACCATCAACATCCAAGACCCGGGTCAGGAACGCTGGAAGCGCAAGTATGTCTACTGGATCCCGGCATTGCATCTCGAGGGCAGGGAGGTAGCGAAGGGGCGCTGGGACGCGCAGACGGTGAACCAGGCGTTGGACTCGTGGGAGCGTTCACCGTGGACCAAAGCGGATTAATGGGGGTCGGTGTGCAGTACATCGAGGAAGCCCCGTTGAGCGCGCCGCTATACGACCGATATCAGGAAGAGGTACTGGGCGAGGAAGCTGGTGCAGAGGAGGTTGAACCATTCGATGTCCGGCGCTGCTTCAACTGCGGCTCGCCCGATCATGTCCTCTCCGCCTGCCCCGAGCCTATTGACCGTGCGCTCGTGTCGCTCACCCGACAACTCTTCAACTTCTACCGCGGAGACTCGGGCGGACCCTTCTCGCGCATCCATGAGGTTGAGCACTGGCGGCAGCAGAGGCTCAGCTGGCTCGATGAATTCGAGCCTGGCCAGATTCGAAGCCCCCTCCTGCGGAACGCGTTAGGCTTGCACGAGGACGACCCCGGAGAACGCGTGGAATGGTTGCGCAACATGGCATGCTGGGGATATCCGCCTGGCTGGGTCGGCAAGTGCGACCCTCGGGAGCGAGTCTGGGAGCTCATCGCCGAAGGTGGCAACGAGGAGTCCGATGAGGAATGCGAGTTTAGGATCGTCGGTGATGCGGATGAGGAACGTTTGGAGCTGCCGCGCAAGCAGAGCATGTTCGCTCCCGAAGCAGAAGAGACGGAACGCCAGGACTCGCCCGGATCGTCAGATACCGACCGTCGATGGGCACGCTACCCCGATACCTACTTCCTCTGGTCCAAGCTCCCGGTGTATAAAGGCTCGACTCTTCCCGCTCTTGGTTCTGATGACAGCACTCCACGCCCAGCCGGTAGCGCTGTCAGCTCGACGTACACAGCGGACCGCCAGGCGCTTTGGCAAAGTATCCTTGCTGGTTCCGTACAAATGGATGAATCACCGCCTTTGGCTACGGCAAAATTATCGAAGGTGCCGCCGTGGCGTCTGCCCGGTGCAGTTGGTTCTGAGCCGTTGCCGCCTGAGCCGGCTGCTCCGCCACCACCTATACCCCCACCTCCACCCATGGTCAGCCCCCCGCCGTTGCCTCCTGCAGACTCTCCTCCATTGGTGTGCACATCAACGCTTGAGGCTACATCTCCTGTCAAGGGAAATCATCTGATCGATGAGGACGACCAGGACATGGACCTGTCTGACTGATTTCACTCAGCGCTCCTCGCACGTCTCGGTCGCAAGGAGGCAGGTTGCCTCCATCCTCAGATTACCCGATGCTAGTCTACAAGTAGGATACAAGTCCAATCTACACTGGTAGTGCTAATAACGATACAGTAGCGCGCGAGGCAGAGTCGGCAAGAGTCACAGACGTGCAATGTCCGGTGTCCGGTGGTCGTGAGTCATCGTGTCTGCTGCGTGTCCGTGGCTTAGATCGCCGTAGGACTGGACTTGAACGTGGGCTCTGGCGTGCCAGCGCGAGAGCTCTCGGAGCGGGGTGGCGGAGGTGCGTAGCGGGGCAGGCTCTCGAGAGGCTTCGAGATCAGGAAACCTGCGAACGGAGCGTCAGCAACAATAGCATCGGTGAATTGGTGGCGACGCACCCTTAAGGCCTGCAGCCTTCTCTCCCTGGCGCCCGAAACCGTACCCCTTCTGGCCGAACTCGTCCGGCTGCGACTTCTCGCTCCCCTTGAACATGCTGCTCATGTATGACGACGCGGGGCGCGCGAACGGCGGGCGCAGGTCCTTGTGGGTCGGGAGTACACCCTTCGCCTCGGCGCGCCACGACATGATGGAGCGCTTCGCCTTGGCTTTCTCGCGGAAGATGAGGCCGATGAGCATGTTTAGGCAGCCGATCGAGAAGAGGAAGAACGCGGCGACGAGCGTGAAGTCGTCGACGTGGTGCGAGAGGATCGTCGCGCCGATGAGGCACTGGAAGATGCCGAGCGCGCCGAGGCCGAAGTTGGCCCCGAGCACGGGGAAGAAGCGGTCGAAGAAGGACGCGGGCCAGCCGACCTCGGAGAGGATGAGGACGATGACTTGGAAGATGATGAGCAGGCGGTTGACGACCGCCCAGAAGACGCCCGCGGGTTGGTTGGGTACCGTGCTTCCCCTAAGGAGAACGTTAGAGCGATTGGGAGGAGAGTGCCGTGGTACGTACTCGATGTAGTCGCAGTCCGTCATGTCGACGTCTGACTTCATGGATCGGTTCACAGCTTGTATGTCGTTCACCAGAACAAAGATGCTGCTGGCGAAGACGAGCAGCATAGAGATGATACTGAGGATCCGGACGCCGTTCAGGCCGATGAAGAAGTCTGCAGGATGGCGCCTTCAGTATGAGCGCCACATTTAAGCCGGGAGGGAGAGCACTCACATGCACGAGGAGGCAGCATGATGATGAGTGTACAGTGTGAGTGGGTTTTGATGTGGAGATGGTCTTCGTTAAAAGAGAGGTGGGATAGACTCTATGGTCGTTTCGCAGAGCAGTGAGCGACGAGAGGGCTGGATAGCGAGACAGATTCTGAAGCAAGGGGGACTCTAGCAAGGGGGTGTCCCAGCACCGAGAGGTAGCAGAAGTCGTGAGGAAAGAGCAGAGGAAACCTATCCAAGAGGTTGCCGGGCCCAAATCTACGCCTTTCATGCTTTATGCTGCGAAGAAACGCTGGCTGCCTCATTGTCCCCGCCGCTATTGTTCGCTATCCCGCCCAAGCGGGGGACAATAGGGCGTTGTTGCCGAACCACAACAGCTGCCTTTCTCGGTTTGCATTACGTAATCCGGTGTTTATCTTTATGGGCGCTTCCTGCCTTCACGATTTACCTTCGCGGGCGCTTGACGCGCTCGGTCGTGGACACGCCTCGCAGGAAAACAACAGACGGGGCGAAGCGATGGCGACGGAATATGTAAGAGGGAAAGTGTGAGCAGCGACTGTTGTAATACATAATAAACCCGGCTGTAACGTTGTTGAAGGAATGGGAAGCGTAACGATGCACTCGATGCGGACTGACAAAGGTCTGTAAAGCGAATATGCGAATGAGATATGGAAGCCACAACGAGCCCCGGGAGCTCATTCTGAGTACGCTGGAGGAGCGTCATTCAGCGGTCCCACACCCGGACTAGACACACGACCCGCATCTTGGGCTTGGTACACGGCAGGCGCGCGGGGAGGATCGGGTCGCGGCACAGGAGGCGGCGTCGATCCGACCCCGTCAGACCCGGCGCCGCGCGGGAAGTGCGATGTCGATCCCGACCCCTCTGAACGTTCGTGGACGGTGGTGAGGCCCCTGTCTGGGTGCAAGTAGATCTGCGACTTTTCCGATGGCGGCGACAGCACCATGGGTGGCGGTAGCATCGCGGCGCTGTCGTTCACGACGTGGAGGGGCCCGCGCGGGTCGTAAACGCCGCCACTGGTGGTGAGCGTGGACATGGATGCTGAAGCGGGCGGCGGGACGGGGTAAGGCTGCGTGTTGGCATGGGTGCTGCTGTACGCCGACGCAGAGCTGACGTTGCTGGGCGGCGGAACCGGACGGGGAGCGGGAGGCAAGACGTTGCCTGGGCCAATCTGCAGTGGGGGAAGCCGTGGTGGAGGGTACGGCTTCCCATACCCGAGGGGAGGAGCGTTCTCCGTGCTGGGGGTCTGCGCGGTGGAGCTTGGTCCGGCGCTACTGCTGAGCGCGCCGTAGGTGTAGGGACGAGGCTCTGCATCAATGACGGGGCCCTTCTCGCCGTTTTTGCGCAGCACGTTCTTGGAGTGGTCGTCTTGCAGGGAGTTATGGAGGAACAGGTCGTCGTCAAAGTCGTAGCGACGTTTCCTGCGACTGAGGGCGTGTGAAGTTAGATCGCTGATCTAGTCGAGATGCGGGGCTACTCACAGAAGGAACCATAGAGCGAGCGTGAGGACGATAGCTCCCACAACACCACCGACCGCCCCTCCGACGATTGCACTGGTGTTGGACGACCCAGACGAAGACGGTGCAGCGGAGCCAGTCGAGACGACAGTGGTCTGCGTGGTCGCGACCTGGACGAATGTTGTTGACGTTCCGGTCGTGGTGACCACGATGCCATTGGAAGTGAATGAAGACTGGAACGTGACCGCGGTGAGGACAGAGGTCGTTTCGACGACGGTTGTCGTCGAGGTGTTGACTGTGTCTGGCGGCGGGGTTGTGACCGATCCATTATCCGAGCAGGAAGTAGAGAAGAGCGTAGCGGTAGGCGAACTTGAGGTTATGGGGATGGTGACCGCGACAGGCACTTGCACTGTGGTCGTCCCACCACCTAGCGCCGAATCGTTAGCAGGGCGTGCGACAAGCAGGCTGAAAATTGCGCTTGCCTATAGTGCTGACCGCCTCTTGCGTGCTACACGAGCTTGTTGTAACGCTACCGCTGGTGGCCGGGACACAACTCACAGAAGTAACTGTGGTCACCGTGGGGGAAAGGGTCGACACGCTGTCCGAGAAGGACGTCGAGACACTGCTGGTCGTGAATGTGGCGAACTGGGTCGCAGTTGGCGTTGAAACGCAAGACATAGTGGTCCAAGCCCAGGCGGGCGACGAGCGAGGTGTGCGGGACGTTCAGCAGGAGACAGGACAGCGCAAAGCCGAGCCAGCAATGTCGAGAGGTAGGTTCATAAGGGACTGCCACACAGGGGCGTGGCCGACGGCGGGAATCCGCCTGGGAGCATGCCGAGAACAGGCGGATGCACGTTGTCGAATAGGCTTGTCGAGACTAGTATTCTAATAGAACGCCGTTAGGAGCAGGCTAGTCCGGTCAGTCCAATCCCAGGTAATCGGGCGAAGGAGGCCGCAATACAGTCGAGTGCAGTGCAGGCAGAGAGGAGTAGCCGCGCCGATCGAGGCACCGGCCGGGCCGATCATCATATAGAGTCGACGTCCTGTCCGGCAATTTCTCACTCCAGGCAACCCAACATATCGAGCAATACCGACGAGAGTCTGCCAGCTGGGGAGGACGACGAGTGGATGAGACAGCCAGAGGAGAAGTAAACGATGCCAAGACGTTAGCGACGTATTGGATGGCGGTTATAGGAGAGAAGCCAAGCGATGTCAAGCGACACAGAAGCACCGCTGACATACATGAGCATAAACACGGCAGGGATAGCGAAATCCGAAGGGCTGGACAATTGGCGGAAAAGGCCGAACGGATGGATTCCTGTTCAAGCCTTTGTCAGGGACTT
Source organism: Trametes cingulata (assembly GCA_022385765.1). Classification (NCBI taxonomy): domain Eukaryota; kingdom Fungi; phylum Basidiomycota; class Agaricomycetes; order Polyporales; family Polyporaceae; genus Trametes; species Trametes cingulata. Next base: position 52,597 of record MU278021.1, read on the forward strand.
GTCCGAAGCGGAAAATGTAACATTTTAATCGAGATTTTCCGGGGCTGAAAAGGCAGCTTCTCATATTCTAACTCCCAATTAGTGTAACAGCGGCGTGAAAGGTTCGGAATAGGTAAACTGCCACAGCCCGGGAAGTCAGGCGCTCCAGTTAACCTACTTCGGTAATTCTCGACCACTTGTCACGCCTGTAAAAGCCTCGGGGCAGGAGAACGTCCCCATCCTGGAAACGTTAAACTGCTCACGCTGTGACCACACTGGGAGCGAAGGAAGGGAAGTAAGCGCTTTCCGTCCCGGGAAAGTCAGGTACGAGCTTTCCTCGCCTTCGACGTCCGTGACGCGCCTCCCGGACGAACGTAAGCGTATGTCGCCCAGAGATCATGTCGCAACTAACATAATCACCATGAACTCAGCTGGCTCGTGCATGGTCAGGCGCCCCTTCGGTAGCACGCTCGTCCTCGGTACAAAATCCAGACGACCAAGCCGTGCGCGGGGGTGCGGTGACCGTACTTGAGAGCTTGAGAACTTGAGCCCGATAACCAGGTGCGGCTTATGTTGCACCGGGACCCAGGCGGAGGCATATTACGCCTCCGCGCGGTCCTCTCCCTGTTGCACGCCTCCACCGCGATGCACCGTGTCGCCCGACGAAGTGGTACGACACCCGACTCGACGACAAACCGCACGGATGCGCTACGCAGCTCGCCACGGTGGCTCCCGACGACGCACCACGCAGCGACCCGCCGCCGACCCGACGACGTCCATTTCGGCGATATGTCACACCGTCCGACTCGACTCCGCACCGCACCGCACGGCGACGCGCCCGATGGCTCCCGACGACGCACCGCGCGGCGACACACCGCGCGTCCCGACGACGCGCAATTCGGCGATGTGCCACGCCGCCCGACTCC
>MU278021.1:53806-76911 GCA_022385765.1 Trametes cingulata
CCGACCCGACGACGCGCATTTCGGCGATATGCCATGCCACCCGACTCCACGACGCACCGCACGGTGACGCGCTACGCAGCACGCCGCGATGGCTCTCAACGACACACCGCCCGACTCGACAACGCGCATCTCGGGAATGTGCCGCACGACTCGACAACGCACCGCACAGTGACGCGCTACGCACCCCGCCGCGATAGCTCCCGACAACGCACTATGCAGCGAGGTGCGGCCAGACCCGACGACTCGCCACACGGCGACGCGCCACGCCGCCCCTACCCAGAGCGCCCTGCCCAGCGCCCTACCACACCGGCGCGCGCCGTGGTGTACGACGGCGCGCAGCGACGAGCGCAGCCCTCCTCACGCGCCCTCCCAGAACCACGCCCGCCGTCACGCGCCATGCGATGCCACATCGGTCTTCATGTATAGTACTAGATCTGTATTAGTGGAGTATACATCATGAACTAGGCCCTGGCTGCCAGCAGCGCCTCCCTTTCAGCGCGACGACGCTCAACCTCCGCGAGAGCGTCGAGAAGAGGCTGTGGGATGGTGAAATCGTAGTCCTGGTCGATGATGCCCAACCGCTCCCTTTCGTACGGTCTGAGGGTCTTGAGCCATGCCTCATCATAGCAGTTGCGCCAAAGTCCCGGCGGGGCCTCCCCAAGTTCGACTTTGCTATCCGGCCGTAGCAGGCGCACCCTTGGGTGATTGCCCGGCTTGCGCCTCTGATTCTCAGGCTTGGCCCAATACATGCGCCATAGGCGATCCAACACCCAGAGGAAGTTGCGCAAGGCCTCGCTCTGCCACGCGGCGATAATAATGCGGTAGATGGGCGAATGCTGCACCTCCTCGCCATCGGTTTCATCGTCGCTCATATGAAGTGGCCCCATGCGACTGAAAAGAACAGCGTGACGCGTGAGCTCGAAGAGGACGAGCGTGATCGCGCGAGATTCGTATAACTTTGTAAATGATCAGCCAGCAACCCGGAAGACGAGAGCTTAGGCTACCCACAGTGGCCCTGCGCGATCCTTTGGCGGCTGTGCGCCTCTGCTCATCGTCCTGGCGCTGGAGCTCCTGCTGCCGTTGACGATGCTTTGCGCGCTCCTCCTCGTCCTTCGCAGTCTTCATCCCTTCTTCCGCTTCCAGGCGTTCCAGCGACTTGCGATACTTCCTCCGACACGAGTCCATGTAGACATCCAAGATTTGCCCGACGTGCTCCTTGGTAATCATGTGGTGAGGGATGTTGTGCGCCATTCCCTCCAAAGTGTCCATGAAGTTGTTCAGAAAGACGGCGCGAGCTTCCTTGTTGTAGGAGAATCGTTTCCAAGGCCGTAAGAAGTCGATGCGGAAATTCTGAGGGGTGCACCTGAGCCCGTTGTCGCCACCCTGGACATACGAGTCCACCTCGTCGTCGGTCAACGGCTTGATCGTCTTCGCGACCGTTCCCCAGTCCTTAACTCCCAGTAACGTATCCAGATGCTGATGGACCATGTTCTAGGAGCAGCATGAGAAGTGCTGTAGCGTAATCCGAGAAGGTGTAAGACATACCGTCAGCGCGATCTTCTGCTGCTTCGCCACCTCTTCGGGGGTCAAAGCCACTGAATTGCCTGCGATCTGGGCGATACGCTTGGAAATCTTGCGCTGTGCACCCTGAGGAGTGGGTCGCGACTCTGCTTGCTTGAGTGGGGAGGCGCCGGTAGCAGCGGCGGGAGACACAGAAGCGCCTCCGGTGAACTCCGAGCGCATCTTCTTCATCTCCTCCATCATTGAAGTCTTCATTTCTTCCCTAGAGACCGTAATAATCAGCTGCTCGTACTCCCCGTTCGAAGCGACACGTTGTAAACATACTGTGCAGCTTGGAGCGCCCCGATCTGCGCCTGCATGTTTGCGTTGATTCTATCCAACTTACTAGCGAGAAGCAGGATGATCTCGTGATTCAAGGAAGTCGAAGCAGGCTAAATCTCTGAGTTAACAGTGAGGAGGCGGCGGCAGGTATGAGGATCTCACCATGCCCATAGGACCATCTTGCGAGGGACCCTCAGGCCGTGATTGTTCTTGCATGGACAACTCCGAGTCCATCTTGTCGTCGTTCTCGCTCCCGAAGAAGTCAGTTTCAGAAGCATAGCGCGCCAAGTCCGCTCGTTGCTGTCTCATCCTCAGCTTCGGAGAGCATCCCTAATACGATCACAAGGCCTACCTTTCCCTTCCTTGCCTGCTGCGTGGATCGTCTGTCTGATCCAGCCGCGCGCCATTCTCGTACGGTAGACGTTGACGATGCTGAGCTGATAGAGCTAGTACCTCCGGGAGCTTGGCTGGATACCGCGCCGCCACTGGAGTTTATTGCCTGCTCCTGGGAGACGCGACCCTCGAGATGCGCTAAACCAAACGACTGCGAAGACGAGGCGCTTCCAGTCGTCGTAGACGTAATGGAGGGCCATCGGGACGGAGGCGCGGTAGTCGCAGGCGTCATGGTGCTGGTTTGCGGGAGAAGCGTCGTCGCCGTGGACGGTGCCGGCTGATGATGACCTTGAGGATCGGATGACGGGGGTTCCGCGAGGGCTGTATTGTCAGGGCCATATGAGCGCAACATGCGATAGGCCTCCAAAACTGACATCCTGGTGGCGTTGTTGCAATACGCCCACATCGCCGCGGCTTGATTTAAGTCCTGGACAATACATCGTTAGGAGCACACAAAGCAAAGATTATCTGTACGTACGATGATCCGGCCGGTTTGCTTATAATACATGCGTCGAAATACCTCCAGCACGCCATGCCAGTCGGATGCTCCCGGCGGTGACATTCTGCTGTCTTGCAGCTGGACCGCTGTCTGATGGCTAGGAGGTACATACTGCGGCGAAATGTCAGGGGCATGCGTGACGGTCGAGCGATGCTGAGAGACATGTGCAGCTGCATGCATCGAATTAGAGTAGTGGTCTAGCATCTTGCCAGCCGGACGAGGTGGGCCGGCGGAACGGGACGTGACAGCAGGATGGGAAGGGGTGATGGGACCCGGATGGGCTGCCGGATATGAGGGCGCGACGGGAGCAGTAGGAACGATGGAGCCAGAGGCCATAACAGTGCCGGCAGGAACGACAGCACGAGCGGAAACAGCAGAGCCGGATGGAACGACAGAGTCCGAGGGACCCTCGACAGGGGTAGGTAGGACGGAAGCGGATTGAACGCCACGGTCGGCGGCGATGATAGGGCCGGAAGGTACGTGTTGTAGTCCTGAGGGTCCCTGGGGTAGCTTTTGTGAAGGAGAGACACGTTCAGCCGATGAATCCCAACGGTCTTCTATCATCGCCAGCGGACGTGTAGGTATAGGTGCATGGAGCACTTGTGGAGCCGCCTGAGTATTCCCCGAGAGCGTCGACGATGCACCGTCATGCACAGGCTCCTTTGTGATGTCAGTAGAAGCTTGGAATCGTGTGCAAATATTCGGCTCACCTCGGCTTCTCTCGCTGCCATATCCCTAGTAGAGCTCTCCTTGTAACCGTCGTTCCCTACCAGCAATGTATCGCGGGGAGGCGGAGGAGCGTTATGCGACTCGCACGTCGCGGCTTGGCCGCCTGAGGCCGCAACGCCCTGTGCTACGCTCCCCGACGCGGCCAGAGGAGGCATAGTAAACGGCAGAGGAGCGGTAAAGGAGAATGGGTAATCCGCTAAGGCGGATCCAGCATCAGAGACGGCTGAGTCCATGCCAGGAGCCGACGGTTTCTTCTACACTCATGGGACGAGTTGACGCTTAGCATTCATGTTCGACTGGACGGAAGACTCACCACGCGCGTGGACTTCCGTTTCTTGCTCTTTTTACCGTCATTGTACTCTGTAGGGGATCCCTCCCGAGGGTGCGACTGATGATGATTAGGGTCAGCTCAGCATGGGGCCCCTTGACCGTTCGAGAACGCTTACCTTGGGCACGATCTTGCGGAACTTTCCTCCTAAGGTAGAACGATCCGGCACCAGTGCATGCTTGCTCCCTGGGACAAATGGAGAGAGCGGTCGCGCCCGCGCGACTTGCTCGCCATTCGGCATCATGGGGACGGAAGTCTGCTCGATGTGGTTCATTACGGAGTTCGGCAGTGGTTGAAGGAAGAGGGCTTAGTGGCGTAACTCAGCTGTCTTCGCTTGTCCAGATATACTGCCCTCACAAAGTGCATTGGATACAGCAAAAGGCGGTCTGCGGGTCCCGTCCGCGGCGGCGACATGATCTTGTATATGGCGAGTTGCAAAAGACACGAATGCGTGGAGTATGAAATCCTTTGTTACGGCCAGCTGTGGTACCGGCGCTCCCTCTGACTGTCACGGGTACATTCACTCTTCATCACTGGCTTTTCAAACACGCGACGTAACGCGGTGTATTTGAACTTCGCTGCATTGATGTGTAAGTGGGATACATCTCTGCGGGCATATCAGGAGGAAAGACTAGACGACCTGTGGACTGTTGGTGTAGCATAGCCTAGCCTAGGTTGCAGAGGCGCGAACAGCCTCCTCGCCATGTATCCGTAAGCGATACAGGCATGTAGACGGTGCCCCCCAGTTGTCAACAACCTCTACGACAAATATACCGAAAGACATATGCGCCGCGGTGATCGCCGGAGACACCGAGAAAGTTTGAACGAAGCGAGGAGAGTAAATGTCGTATGCGAAGCTGGCAAGTAGGACGTACTCTTCATAGGGTCCGCGTATAGGTGGCCACCGCCGATGGAGCGCAGTCGGGATGGACAGTTCGTCCTCACGGAGCTCTTGTTTGGCCAACCGATTGCTCATGCCGTCGACGACTCCCCATACCAATATGGTCCTAGGCGCTTCACCCGCGACGGCCGCGACCTCACGAGGGATATGATCCACCGAAAATGACGAAGGGTAAATCAGATGCGGCAGCAAGATACCGACTTGTCCCGAATGGTTGTGAAGAGCCCAACACCTCCCGATGCGGAACTCGTCCTCGAGCACGACATCAGGAGGATGGTGCGGCTTCCCGGGAGTCGTGGAGGTCATGGCGGTCATGATCTTGCCGCCGTGTGCACGTAATGCGTGATCCCTGAGACCGACAGGATCTCGTAGAGCGCGGAGAATGGACGCGTCCACGAACGCTCGTACGGCGGGAGATATTTCGTCGTGGGAGGCTGCTGGGGTCGAGCGGGGATGTAGCGAAAGAGAAGGGAGCGCGCACTCGAGTGTCCCAGCGCTCGGAGATCGGCATGACGCCAGGAGGACGGCGAGGGCCAGGAGGGCGAGTATAGGAAGTGCAGGGAGGGTCCATGCGGTAGGCGCGAGCTCCTCATGTCCAGTCTGTAGGGCGTCGTTCGCTTCCCCGAGCACGGTGGAGTCTCCACCTGCTGGAGTACGTGACGGACTAAGTAAACCTTGGCACTAAGAGCTGAGCCACTCACGTTCGGGTCGAGGCTCTTCGTACACGAAACGTTTCGAGTCAAATCGAGGATCGACAGGCTTCTTCCTGCTCAGACACATCCTGTACACCTGCAGTGTCGTAACTAGGAACCAAGGGTGATAGCGTCGGGTGGTCGAGAGTGATACTACCCTGTAGGTGGTCGTGATTGCAAGCGAACGCGTAAGGACCAAGAGCCCGCATCGCGAAGAGATCGGCATTTGCCGCTGCTGCACTCAGCGGCTATAGAGCAACTCTTTGTTCTCTGGCACGCCGCACAGGGGCTCAACATGAACCTCTTGGCTTCATCCTCGCTCTCTGCTCTGCTCCCGTGCACTTCCCGGGGAAGGAACAATCTCCAAGTCTGAACATGAGTTCTGGCCCACTGCGGTACGAGCGAGAACAGGTGCTCCGCGGTCATACTGGTGGCGTTCTCGCCGTGTCATTCAGCGGCGACGGGAAGTTCATCGCGACCGCGGGTTCCGACTGCCTGGTCTGCATATGGAGGGTCGACGGAGGCTTGTTGCTCCATACAGCCACATTTCAAGAGCCTGTGCTTTCCTTGGCCTGGATTCCTCGTGAAGGTAACTGTGTTGCATGTGGGAACCAGGATGGGTCCATTTCGACGCTCGTTATCAAACAGGTCAGTTGATTACGAGTTCGTTGCTCTCAGCCGCCGCGTTCACTATGCCTGTCTAGAATATCTTGGGTCTGAAAGGTACATGGGCTCACGCATGTCCCGTCGAACGGTTGGCAGTTGAGAACGTCGCGAGAGGCCGTATAGCGTCGGGGGCACACCATGAGCTATTCATTTGGAGCATAAGGAGAGGTATGTCCGGTATGTTCTCCTTGCTTATCTAGTCGGCTCAAGCCTGCCAGGGGGCAAGTGGGTTCGGGAGGTCTCTCTCCAGAGACCCTCAGATAGCCTGTACAGCAAGGATCATACCGTGATCGTTACAAGTATTCACTGGATGCCTGCTAAGTCGACCCTACTTGCCACTTTCATGTATCATGGGATCGTGTATGTGACGTCCTCGACGTATTCTAAGAACTGTCGCTTACCGATCCGTTACAGAATGTTCAGCTCGCAAGACTGGACGATCCTACGAGCCTTTCCCCTCAACAGCACTATGTGAGTGCTCATCTTCCGCACATGCTATGTTGTATGAACGTTCACTCTGCTGTACAAGCGTCGACGCTAGCGTCAGGCCTGACCTAGCACGAATCGTGCTCTCCAACGCGACATCAGGCTTCGACATCTACGACCTGGACTCTGGATCTCCGGAGGCTTTCCTACCGGCCGGTCCCGGTGCCTGTCGCGCAGTGCCTGTTCTGTTCATACATGGCGGTAATGCTCTCCTCAGTGGCAGCACGACTGGGCAGGTTGCATTGTGGGACGTCGATAGACGTCGTCGCCACCATACTCTTCTACATGCTGGTACGACATCGCATCGCTTTCGACACTTGTACCGTGTAACTGAAGTCTGGTCTAGACGATGAGGTTGTACTCGCGATTGCGGTAAGCATTGCTGTCGCGGCCTGCTGATTTACTCATCCTTGAACTCCTTATGTAGGCCCACTATCTCGAGCCGTCAGACCGCTTCTTGGTGGCTACCGGTGTAATGGGAGGCGCGGCCAGAGGTTCCGTTTTCGTGTGGAAGGCAGAAGGCATGGGTGCGCACTATTTCATCGGGTTGTCTCTGCTCTCATTCACGCGCTGAACGGTTAGCACGGGTTCCGCCTCGCTGGACTACGGTAAGCGACAGTGGAGTGATGCAGTCTTTCCTGCTGACGATGCCCCTCTCTTCAGAGGTTCACTTTCTTTGCCGTGTCGCTGATTGGCACGATTATATGTCTAGGAGTTGCCCTACGTTACGCTCAATCTCTCTACATCTTGTAGTGTTACGCTGTACGTAGACTTTCGTCTGCGTCTTCGGCTCTGCACATATGCACGCGAGGGCCATGAGATTACATACTGCCTGGTGAGGATATAACGAGGGACTGTGCGGCGGGGCATCCCCAGTCATGTCTTGGGATGCGGGCACGCGCTACGCGGAATCGCCGTAGTAGTTCGCGATCGGCGGCACTTAGCTTTGGGGTGTCGTGCCGTCGCGCGGGGTGGCGCAGGGCGTGGGGCGTAGTTCGCGATCGGCGGCACTTCAGCCTTTGGGGTGTCGTGCCGTCGCGCGGGGTGGCGCAGGGTGGCGTGGGGCAGCGGGTAGCGTGGTGAGCGCACCTGCCTGACTTCTTGAGATGTGCGGGATCCTGGCGCACGATGCGCGGCGGCGGTGGACGGAGTCAAACCACAGTATTGAGGACGCTGGTAGCTCGCAAATCTAAATGGCCGTGACCAACGAGTACACTACGCACAAATACAGTTCTGCATCGCATCATCAAACATATCTCTGTCAAACGGACGGACAACGTCCACCTGCATTTCCGTGCTTGGAAGCTGATCGTCCGAGGACCCCGCCCCAGCCCCGACATCGACCCATGACAACCCAATGCCCTCATCCTCACTATCATCCAAGTCGTCGCGGGTGATTTCCAGGACGTCGGACGGACCAGACTGGGTCACCGGATCACATCCCCTGGCCTCAGCCGGCGAGTAGGTGTCCACACACTGCCAATAGGTCTGGAAAGACTCGGCGTTTGGGAATGCGATCAGTACCCCAGCGCCTGCCTGGCGTCGGTAGGACACGCTCGAAGAGCCCTGCACCAGTCATTCAGCTGATGGCCGTACAATGATAGACTGTGCTGAACCCACAATTTGTCGGTATTCGCAGACTTGTTCGAGCCCGCGGATGTCCACTGCGAACGGCGCCTCGTTCAAATCACCCTCTACCCAGAGGAGGACTACGTCGGGTCGCTTCAGCAAAACACGAAAAGCAGCAGACTCGGAAACTGGGCGTGCTCACCAGTGTTACCGGTGTCGTACAGAGAGACTTTGGCTCTCCAGCAGTAGTCTGCGTCATCTTCTGCTCTATCGCCCCAGACAAAGAGCAGGACAGAGTCGAGTTGGAGTCTGCAGCGTGAAGTCAGATCAGACGACGATCCGCCAGAGATAGACAGGGACTCACCGCAACTGCCAGCACGGATCCGGACGCGATTTGCTCTCGGACATCTGAAAGTTCTTCATTGCGAGGAGAGCTGGGTGTCTTCGCTATATATGTACTTCATACGCCCGCTAGCCTGACAGATGGTCCTGAAGGCCATTGTATCGCTATGTCTGAAGAAGTGACGTTATAGCATAATACCATGACACAAGGAGCGTAAGGAGTTCGGTAACGTCGAAAAGAAGACAGGACCTAAATCATGACTTTACCAGCTTTCGCGTCCGCCTGCATGTCATCGAAGGCAAAGTCAGGTCAAGGGAGGCAGTTGGCAATTCTCATTGGCTATGCACTCTGCTGAGGTTTGTACATATTTGGCCTTCGTTTATTCACTGACGGTGCCGCCTGCACTCGACGCCGCATCGCATAGCTCTGCCCGTACACAATGTGGACCGTTTCTCAACTATGCTAGTCTCCCGCTGAAGCATCTACTGAGGAGCAATCGTGCGATGATGCGTCATTCACTTTCTTTGTCCGCCACGTCCCGTGAATTACTGTTCGTATGACGCAGCGGGGGGTGGCAGAAAGAGCCTTTGTCGACTTAGGGCCTGTAAAGCACGCAGCGAAGACGCTTCAAAGGCATCAACCCCCCTTGCCCCTACTGTGCAACATTGACATCTGCCTCTGAAATCTCGCAAACCCATCTCGCACGCACTGCACCATGAGCGCACAGTAAGTGATCACTTACGTCTTGTGGTCTTGTAGCTCAACTTGTCGGTATCAGGAACCCCCTGGTCGGTGTTGGCTTCGCTGCAACCGTGCGCTACAAGAATCTCAGTATGGGGTGGAAGTACGAAGCCCCTCCGAGTGGAAGAAATGACGTGCACCTAGCTATTGCCGAGGTCGAGCCCGACATTTGTAAGCGCACGGCAGCTTGTACCTCTCTGCATATGCTGACGTTGGCTTAGTCCTATTGGTCGCTAGTCCCATTGTTTCCTACGGCAATGGACTCGCCTTCTGCGCGAACCCGCCTTCTGTGCTCTTCTCTTTCCGTATCACGTCGGAGTGTTCCCCGAAGATCTGCGAGGTACGTACGTGCCGTCGGATTGTACACATCCTGCCCTCATCCTGCGTACATGCTCCAGTCCAACCGCTCTGTCACCCTCGCTGTTCCTAACCAGTCGGGGCACAACGCCGAATTCATCTTCGGAAATATTCTGGAGTTCTGGAGCTTCGTACAGGAGTTCGCTGAGGCCCGCATCGCGTGCGAGAAGCGTAAGAACGACAAGGCCGTTCGCAAAGAATGGCTCCTCGCTCAGGTGCTAGCGACATTCCCCGCTCACCCGCTTCCTGGTGAGTGCGCTATCCCTCGCATCCCGTCATCGCCTAACGTCCTCTGTCAGCTGGCTTCGAGACCGCCGGGGGGCAGGCATGAGTATCGCAGCCCATCAGCTTCTAGTCTGTCGCCGTGCCACAAAGTAGTATCATGTACCCTCCTTCATGGTCTGTCCCGCAACCCTTACGCGAATATTACCACGTTTACGTCACCGATACCACCACGCGTGTGCCTCAAGAGATCGTCGAGCATGAGTCCTGCTCCTCCTGCTTTGCGTCCACGCATTCACCTCTACTCGTCGATTTTCGTCCTCTGCGGCTGCTGACTATGCCGAACGCTCATCCTCAACAAACCTGGGACGAAGACGAGCTGGTGGAGGTTCAAAGGTCTTGTGAGCCTTGCTTTCTGCGCTGGGGTAGTCTTCATCATTGCTGAGAATGTAGACATCACCGCCGTGGAGGAAGCCCTCGAGGCGGCTGTCCTTCACCTTGCTCGTCAACACAACACAATTCTCACTCTGAACACCCTTGTTCAGCTATACCGGGAGCTCTGGAACGCGTGCAGGCGTGAGAACGATGAGATGCGGGAGAGGCTTGTCCCTCTTCTGGATGAGCGCGATCTGAACCTCCTCTTCCCATATCACGCCGTTCGCCGGTGCGCAATTAGCCATCGTCTGATTGCAATGGTTTACTGACACTGTGGTAGCTGATATGCAGCTCGCGCGGCCAGACCCGATACGTCAGCCTCGTCGCATTGCGCTCGGGCTCTGCACATCGCTGTTACCCTCGTGCTTCCTACTGGTTGTCATAGTCACCTGCCTCCGTCCCTGGGTTCTAGCCAAACCCGTATCGCCAGCCGAAGCCTGCATATCTTGTGTATTCTCAGTCGTGGACAATTATGTCCATTCCATAGTACTTAGTACCAGTGAGGGGTGGGTCTCGCCGTTCGGTTGAACACATGACCTTATCAGCGACCATAGCGAGACGAGCAGTGAGAGCAGCGGCATCAATGACCTCCGCGTGAAGGTGGCCAAATAAGACACGCGCGATAAGTAATTGCACCGTGCAAACCCGTAACGCGTCTCCATCGTCCATCATCTTCGTCGTTCCCCTAAACGCTATGAACGACAACGTGAACGACCGAGGTGCGTTCGATACTGCGGGTCTCCGCGATTACTCGCTGAAGGCGAATGTCCTTGATGTTTCTTCCCCAGCCTCCGTAGGCACTCTCAGGCTGTCGTCGTCGGCGACCTTGAATGGGGAGCAGGAGCATGCTTGCCTGACATTCGACCAAGCCCTCGCTCGTAAGTCACAGATGTGCACTTGTAACTTGCGCTATCCGAACGCGTGCACCTGACAGGCATTCAGAAGCTGGAGGCTGAGCTGCATAGCGTCAAGATGGCGCTCGTGGAAAAGACCTCCCAGGGCCAGACTCTCTACACGCTGGTCAAGCTCCAGGCGAGCGCTACAGCGTTCCACGCAAAGCACATCGGGGACCTGGAGGCTATGCTCGCCAGCCTCCTCGAGCCGGAGACGTGCAAGATCGTGCTGCCGCTGAGGCGCAACAATTGGTACGTTGACGCCGTGACGTCCAAAGACCTTTGGCTGATTCCCAATGTTCATGGATATTTCCACCTCCGGTACGCCGATCGGTAGAGGTCGCAGCCCTTGTGCGCATGCGGCCGCCCTATGCGCCTCGATCTTCGTCCGCCACATCTTCAGAGCTGCGTCTGTTAGCCCTTCGCGCTCCCCTGGCCGTATAGATGTGGCGTGCCGTTCGCCGTTCGCTGTCTCGTTTCGCTCTCCTCGAATCTCGTGCTAAGATCGCTTTGTTCCCGTTGCTCGTTCCGCAGTGCTTCCCTTTCGAGTGTGATGTCGTTTTGTTTGGTGATACAACGCTTCGTGTACGTCCATGTGCTGTTCAATCGTCATCCGTTTCCTGGACTCGCGTCAAAGAAACCCTGCGTTGATCAGATGCTATCGCGGTCATATATAATGGAGAGCGCGAGCAGAACATTCGTAACAAGCACAAATACTCACCGCTGCAAGAACGCTCGTCGCCATCCACACGCCATGGATCAGGTACTTGCGGCCGACCACTCGAGAGCGACATTCTTCCTAACGAAGTTTCCGCAGACTGCCGAGACCCTACCCACGAAGGCGCGGAATCCAGTCAGCACTCTCCTCGGAGTGACCGCGACCGTTGCACGTCACATCGGAGATGTTGTGCTCGGTGCCCTTGTTATTATGAAAGAGCCGGCGTCGACTCTCCTAGCCGTCGTCCTCACCGTGATGTTGCTGCTGTCGTCCGTACAACTCGCCATGGACACCGCTCGCAATGCCTTGGATTCCTATGCGTTTTGTGAGTGGCCGTTGTTATCGCTCCTACCCTCCTGCCCGCGGTCCCTGGCAGGCACGCCCTCTCCGATCAGGGCAGTAGACTTCCCCGGTCTCATCTCGCTTCAACACCGCGTGTTGGACGAGTTCCTGGGACAGTCGTCCACTGGCACCGAGTTTGCGCTGAATATCAAGCACGCGGAGCTCGCCGTTCAAGACCTGATCGGGATGGTGAAGGGAAGCAACCTCACCTTGAAGGAGGAGCTATCGGAAGCTCTTACCGACTTCGTGTTGGATGCAAGGCATGCCGCCCGTGGACTGCAACGGTTCTCCGCGAAAGTCCAAGGGACCGTTGATAGGTGAGCAGCGATTGTGGGTAATCTTCCTCTGCGGCTAAGCATGAGTCCTACATAGTATTTCCGCCTTCAATGCCTATACTCTGCGTGAGATTGGTGCCGCGAGGGGAAAGGGCGCGCGAGCTGCCTTGGATGCCGTCGTCGTTCGCACTTTCCGGGCGTCCATGTCATCTTTTGCCGCCCACATCTCTCGGCTGCTCGTCGAGGCGTCGATCACATCTGCAGACCTCGACAGACTCGAAGAGCGACTCGCTGGCGTTCACAGCCTGTCCGTTCAAGAAACTTTCATCACCGCGGCCGCCGAAGACGAGCTCCTCTGGAGTCTCTGGACGTGGCTGGGTGGAAACAAGGCGCAACTTCGTGATCTCGCCAATAGATCCACTGTCCTGAAGGAGGTGCAACAATATCGTAGCATCGCAGCGGCCTACATTGCTGGTGCTATGCAGACCCTCATGGCCGTCGAGGCGGACTTGGCGGAGTTACAGGAGCGCATCACGACTTCGGGCGGAGAGGTCGCGGACATACCTCTTGAGGTCACCATAGCCGCCATCGAACGGGCTCTAGGCCGTCTCAAGGAGGGTAGGTTCAAGTCGCCCGGCAACGCTGACCGTGATCATGGAGGCGAGCACCAGTCTATAGCGGTCGCAGCTCACGCTGAGTAGGATATGGATCCCGACTCTCTACTACTTCGGACTCCGTTCTCCCACCTCTGCACACATACCTTCATCCCCGCATGTACCGATAACACCTGTATCCTCTCTGGCCTTAATTCTAGTCATGGTACCCCTTTCGCTGCTTGCGCGCGGCGCGCTGCATAATAAGAGCGCCTGCTGACCTCAATATGTAAGCGCCTTCTCTCCGCCACGCGCACGAAGCGTCTGTGCGTTCATCCGAAATCCCTTGTACTCATCACCATCAGAGTCTGGCCCTTCACCACCTTTCAAAACCTCATGTGCCAGTGGCACTCTTGGACTCCGTTGAGGCTGCTTATGGTCGACTGAGTCGCCGTTGATCTGCCATGAACGCCGTTGGGTGAACTAACACATTGACAAAGACGTTGGTCTCCTCCTCTGTCTATAAACCTCCAGCCGCGATCGTCCTCGAGGTGATTACTACCACTTCCTTCGACATGCCAGTCCAGATCTCGCTTGACCTATCTAGTGTGCTAGCCCTCGTTGCCTTACTCTTCGCCACCATGGCCTACTTCCGGAAGGAGACCAGGGAGATGCAAGGCATCCGATCTGTCGGCAGTTCGCGCCTCGATCGCGCCACTGCGGCGGGGGCGGACGCAGGTCGTCCCATGCTTCAGTGAGTGTCTCCTTCTGGCCCATCCCATTGCGCCTGACCGGCTCTCAGGAGCGGAGGAACGGGGTTCGGAGACCGGGTGGACCCGGCGGCAAGAGTCCTCGGTACATCGTACGTTCTCTCATACGCCATGTACCTAGGAGACCGACCGTACTGAGCCCATTTTCAGTCGCTTGCGAGACCAGGGGGCCGTTGATATGCGTGAGGTCGCGTCTGATCTTACCAGTGTGACTCACACCAGTCCTACGACTACCACCGCGCAGTCGTCCACCTCGACCGTACGGCCGACGACCGTTGTCGAAAGGCGCTCCTATCCTTCTGATGGTGCCTCCATGTCTCTGGGACCGTCTGTCCAACGTTCTAGCTCGAAGTCGGACTGTAACGCTCCGGGATGTCAAGTTGGGTGGCGGCGCGCCTCCATGGCACCGACTGAAGCTGTTGAGGAGGCAGAGGCTGACTCCATCTCCCGCGCATTGCGCCCTGCCAGAGGCCCGGAGCGCCCCTCTCCCGAGGCTTCTAAGCAGAGGCGTTTCTCGACGATGTCAACCCTCACGTCTTTGCCGGCGACTCCCCCGCCATCGTCGCGAGCCACAAGCCCGGGCACGTCGACCGCCACCACTTCGACCATCCGAAGCCCGACCTCGGTCGCGACGACTGAATATGGAGAAGTAGAGGTGAGTCTATGACTACTTGGCATTCCTGTTCACTCGTTCTCTTACAACTCTGCTGTAGTCTGGCGACTCCGACTTTGTGCGCCATAAGGTGGGCCGCAGCTCGATCACGCAGCAGGGCAAGTCGACGACCGTGACCACATGGTTTGAGGACCAGTCCCCTGGCCTCGTAATGGCTCCGCCTGCGCCCACGCTCCTTCCGAATTTGACCATTGGAGATGTGTTCTTGCACAGGACCTCCGACCCGGACAAGTACCAGCTATGGCTGTGGTGTGCTGACGGTGATAGCTTGCCCTTCTGGCGCGAAGTTGCTGTTGGCTATGTCCGCGAAGATGGCAAGGTCCTCATTCTCACGGAGAAGAAGCAGCAGCCCTCCTGGGTCAGTAAACAGTATTACAAGCGCATCGCCTCGCAGAAGGGTATGTTGTGGTACTCGCTACGGCCAATCACGCACTGACCAGCCATACATAGAGGCAGACTCTTCGCAGTCGACCCCAAAGCGCAGCGTCAAGCACGCCTAGCCGCCATTACGCTGGCGCGGTATAGTGCCGCTCGAGGCTGTCGTGGGCCATTGGAGTGGTCACGAGCGGCAGGCGCAGTGCATCGCCGGGAGGTAAGTACGGTGTGCGGGGCGCAGTTGGGGCGGTCGGGTCTCGGGTCGGGTGCAGTGCAGTACGGGCGTGTGGTGCGGCGTGCGGCGTGCGGCGTGCGGCGTGCGGCGGCGTGGTACGGTCGCGGTTGCGCGCGGCGCGCTGAGGTACAGCGCGCAGTGGTTGTGTCGATTGTGTTGTATGATTCATACTTGTACGGCAATGACAGAGACATATGTACGTGGCAGAAACGTATGTACGGTCGTTGGCTGAGACATTCTCGCTACAACTTGGCGCTTGCCGTGCCTGCACGTTACCTCAGCCGCCATGTCCTGTCAACGCTCTTTGCATCGCTTCCATGTTCATACCCTCTGTCTGGCGTGCTATGGCTCTCAATTATCGTCTGGCTCCAAAAGATAGGACAAAGGGCTTTGAGCATCATGTGTACCCGTTCACCATCGAGCCACCGAGCCACCCAACTTGAACCATCGAGGTTCGCCGATACCTCCCCAGAGCCCAGTCCGTCATGCATATTCCCTATCCCCTTGCTCTGCTTGCGTTCTCTGTGCTCGTATTGATTGCGGTCTGGAGAACGTCGATCCGACGACGGCGTGTACTTCTGCGGCGCAATCCGACCGTCGGGAGACTCGACTTCGAGTTTTCAGCGATTGCAAAGATCAGGCCTGGCCAAGTCACTCGAATGAAGATATCCGTGCCGTCTACACCACTGCGCCGTCGGGACTGCCAGCCTACAGTGTTCTGTGACTTCTCTGGGAACGCACTTGCGTGAGTTTCAGACTGCTCCGCGGTATGCCGCACTCGCTGAGTTTCGGTCCGCAGTCCTAAAGCAGAGCCATCCTCTCCGGTGCAAGCATCTCCTCAAGCAGGTGTGAGCGAGGGTTCAAGACGGACATCTGTTTCACTCGAGGTACGCATGTCGCGACACCGCCATTGCCAGCCGTAATCAGTGACGGAGCGTACCCTCGTCCTCCGATCGCAGCGCACCCCTCTTAGCATACCGACACTTCAGAGAGTGCAGCCCTCGACGCCAGCTTCATCTGCTATTCCTCCTTTGATCGATCTCGCCGAAAAAGTACGGTCTAGGGGCGTCGCTCGCAGTCCTGCTCCTGGCGGCCCATCGACCAATCCTGCAGTTGTCCTACCCCCACGAGAAGTCAGTCCTCCGTCGGAAACAAGTCTGACTGATCCTGCGGGACCCAGTAACGCTACAACTGGCGAAAGCGGCGTGCAGCTCCCGGGAATCCAGGACGACGTGAGATCTAAGGCGAGCGACGCGGCATGTGCGCTGAACTAGCTTCTCATAGGTGGCCGCTTCAACGCCTTTTCTGATACGTCACTGGCTTACCGCGCCCAAGTCTGAGGCTGATGGCGACGATGACATCAATGCGAGACGAACGTGGTGGTTCGAAACGAGATCGGACCAGCCCATCCCATATCCGCCGGACCTCACTCGCCAGGGAGATCTGCAGCTGGGAGACCTGTTTCTTCACCGCTATGGAGACCAGCACCAGTTGTGGCATTGGGTAGATGAGACCGGCGAGGGCCCTCGGTGGAAATCTGTCCACGTCGGATCCCGCCGTGCTGACGGTCGGAGGTTGACCTTGACCCCGAAGAAGAAGCAGCCATCATGGGTGGGCGAGAAGTGGTTTATTCGCCGCGGATTGGCCAGTACGTCTTGTCAAAACTTCCATGCTTCGTGCTAATTCCCCTGTGTCATGCTCAGATCGTCTCTAGGAGCCGCCCTCGTGTTCAAGATGTCTGCGCAGATCGTCACTCGCTCATAGCCTCATCCGTTTTGACGTCTAGTGATATCCATAAGGACGTTTTTCTCCATAGCACAAAGGATCTATTTCGACCAATGCATATCAACATGTCCTTTTGACATACAGCCCCTTTTCCCCTTGCCATGTGAGCAACTGAGTCGCCGCTGTAACTTGCCTACCACCACCACCACCACCGCCACCCTCCATGCTATGTGGGGTACACCGTCGCCCATGTCGTCCGATGAAAACTCTGACAGGACCGGGTCGGACAGTTTGGAATACATCGAAGCTCACCAGTCGCAGTCTCCGCCACAATTATCTTCCTCTTCGTTCGCGAGAGTGGTTGACACAGTGTGGGTCCTCTATGAGCTGTTCTATGATCGCTGAATACGGAACAGCCACAGGCGCGCTGGATCTATGGATGTCAACGAGGCTGCGCTTTCCGAAGCTCTCTCGGAACTGCAGGAGGTGAATGAAGCGTACGCAAAGTTATGCACTACAGTGTCGCATATTCAGCGCTCTGCGGTACGTACTTCCACGGGTACTCCATGGATCGCTCTCACTGCTACTGCGCCACGATAGAATGCACACAGCGAGAGGCTTAGTGAGCTTGAGGTCCAGGTAGCATCGGTCAAGACCCACTGCGAAGACTTGGTCTCCTCAGCGAAGACATCGTACTGCGCGGCCGAGCGTGAGTTCCCACACCTGTGCGCACGCGCCCTATCTGTCGACTGATGCTCTCCACAGGATCGCTCATGAAAGAGCGCAAGACTCTGGAGGAGATCCAAGCCATGTGCGTGGGGGACGTGGCCGATCTCAAGACCAAGCTCCAGAAGCTCGACGTGGACTTCAACGCCCTCAAAGCGAGACTTGCGAACACGAGCAGCAGCTTGCGCTCGGATGCTCTGTCCGAGATCGAACGGCGCATTGAATCCGTCGAGCTCGACCGTGCCAGCGTTCTGCAGCTTGTCCAGAACCTGCAGGAACAAGTCAACCTCGTTGTACAGGAATTTCGTTTGCCCCACAGCACCGACTTGAACGATTCCTACTCCTTTCCATCTCAATTACCGTCGACGGAGGGCAGCATCTCTCCCCCCCGTTCCTTGGCTGATGAGCTCAGCCGTAGCGGAGACTTCGAGGAGAGAAATGTGACTACCTGCTCGTCGCATGTAGGTGTATCTTCTCAATGCATTGCATCCTTGCTTGAGAGAGCGCTCATATCTTCCAGCGCATGGCATCAGCCTGTCCATCGCCCACCGGCTCGACCTCTCAAGCCAGAAACCGCCAGGACGCTACATCGCCCGTCTCTGACAAGCGCCTGCCGCCGACATCGGACATCGTTCTCCTCGTATATATAGTAGTTCTCGCAGCGTTCCTGGTGTGTGCCCTCCTCTCATGAGTCAGGAACTCAGCTAACATGATACAAGGCGACAACTATTCGAGAGTCGCAGATATTTCCTGCTGCGGACCGCAGCTATCCTCATGTCGACCATCTCAAGAGTGTTTTCGTAAGCTTGAGAAGATGTCAGGAACGTTTCCGTTCTACGTCCGCGGTAAGTGTGTCATCCGTCCTTCCGCAACACGGAGACCAATTTCAAGTCTATATACAAGCGGTATGCGCAATCCTGTTTCCGACGCCTCGACATCATCCCAACCGCCTGGTCTTATCCCACCCTTACCTCCCCCTCAATTGCTCGTCGTACCGCCGTTGGCCTATCCCTGGGACTCATAGCCATTGGCTTCCTCGGGTGGTTTGCTTACACCGGGTGGTTTGCTAACACACGCCAGGTCGACGTAGGCCCGCCACTCCTTGGTGAGCATCCGCTTTGGGAGATGGCTGTTTGGAGTTTGCGAGATCAATAGATATTTGCTGAGACGGACGCCCTCCTGATATCAGTACTAATCTCGCCTTATATGGATGTCTTTCGTTGTTGCGGTCGTTCAAGATGGCGCTAACGGATGCCCCGCCGGTCGACTTGACGCCTCGAGCTTCTGACCAACTTTCATCCTCTTCTTTGTTTGCCAATCTCTATGCGATTAAGTCGCCCTTCCTCCGCCGATCTGCAGGAGTGATGTCCCGCCGACCCCCAGGATTGTATGTCTGCAAGTGCAGGGACTGCCGCATGCACGAATTCGAAGACGAGCATGGCCAGATGTGCAAAGGGCGGATGTGGAGCGACGCTCGGACGGTCGCAAGACATGCCTTGCAGGAGCAGTTGGCAGCTATGGAGATGATGGAGGAGAGCGAGCAGCAGCAGAGGATTGAAGACACTCTCTTGCTCAGCGCCATGTCGCCGCCGCCGCCGCAAGCTCATCCCAACTCTCTCCCTGTCCGACGCCGTGATGTGGAAGAGGACGGGGACACGCCGGAATCGGTGAGAGTACACATCATCTCTTCGGAACTGCTCACTGAGCAGACTTGCAGGATCGCCCCAGCATAGCTGAGAGCAAGGGCCCGGACATGGAAGCCCACCATGAGACCGTCGTGAGTGCGATACCACCCGTTCTGCCCTCGATTTTGTTGACAGTGCTCCAGCTACCCTCGACGCAAGCTCCGGTTTCTGCTGATCCCGATGTCGTCGCCGCCCGGATGCTCTACCTCTCGGAGATGCAATCGAAGGTAGATCGTATGCACGCGCGCGTGCCCAGTTGGACCAAGCTCGTCTTCGCATCGGAGCCCCTTACGTTGCTGGATCCCATTCCTGAACTCGACAAGGAAGACAAAAAGACTGCCGTGTTCCACGATTTCGAGCAGATGCTCCTAGTCGGACAGTCAGAACTCGCATCGATGCCTACCGTGGGTCACGGAGAGACTGATCGTCTCCGAGATGCCCTCATGCGCCGACTCGGTAACTTCATGGGGCAGTTGAGCGACATCAAGGCCCGTGAATGGGAGCGAGTCAAACTCGACACAATTCTTCGCCGGGCCGAACAAAGTGCTCTAGGGGGTCCTCGTACCGCAGATCTGAGTAAGTCGATTGTTGAGGACGTCAGAGCATTTACTGAGCACGGATGCTCTAGCTTGTCGGCGAGATCGCGCGAAGAACTTGCAGCCGTTCATCGTCGCCGCTCTCGTCCTGGTTATGGCGCTTCATTCCTTAGCCTCGGTCGCGCGGCTCAAGGCGCAGTACGCTCTGGCAACGCTTGAAGTCGTTGTATACGGCGCATTCATCTTCTCCAATACCACCTCGCTCTCGAACCCAGCGCTGAACATAGCGCAAGGCAGGGTTCTACAATCCATTCCTCGCGACATCACGAGCGTCCTTGACACTCTGGACGTCGAAGCGAAAGGCATTGTGCGCTATGCGTCGTGTACCAAATGCTGCTATACCTACGCGCCGAACACCAAGAAAAAGGATGACCCGTATCCTCACCGCTGCACATTCCAGGAGACAGACAAGCCTTCGTGCAATAACGAGCTCGTGTACGAGCAGGTTCGCGCGCCCACCGGCAAGACGAAGCAGACGTACACCACCTGGGAGCCCGTCCAATCCTTCCCGTATCGCACCTTGGAGTCCTGGCTGGTCGATATGTATCAGAGGCCTCACATGGAAACGATCACCAAGCGCGCCTGGGACCCGGTGCTGAAGCCGCTGAAGTCTCGCTGGCACGACATTTGGGAAGCACCTATCTTCCGCGATTTTCTAGGCCCTGATAAGAAGACACCGTTCTCGCACCAGCCCGATGCAGCCGTACATCTTGTCTTCAGCATGTTCGTCGACTGGTTCAATCCCTTCGGCAACAAGAAGGCCGGGAAAAGTCACTCGATCGGCGTTATCTATCTATGTTGTTTGAACTTACCCCCTCACCTGCGCTATCTTCCCGAGAATGTGTACTTGGCTGGTGTGATTCCAGGGCCGAAGGAACCGGAACTCCATCAAGTCAACAACTTCCTACGTCCCCTCATCGATGAACTGCTCGTCCTCTGGCACCGAGGGCTCTGGATTCCGCAAGTCCATGGCCGTACCGCAGGGTTGCTCGTTCGAGCCGCCGTCATACCCCTTGTCTGCGACCTCCCCGCGCTTCGAAAGACCGGCGGCTTTGCAGGCCACTCGGCGAAGAACTTCTGCTCATTCTGTATGCTGCAGAAACAGGACATCAACAACCTTGATCGATCTTCGTGGCCGCGCCATAGCCGAGAAGAGCACATCCGTTATGCTACAGAATGGCGCCAAGCGAAGACCGAGGCGGAACGCGACGCTCTCTTCAAGCAGCATGGGATCCGCTGGTCTGAGCTTCTACGTCTAGAGTACTGGGATCCAACTCGTTTCGTTCTGGTCGACTCCATGCACAACCTCTTCTTAGGCGAGCTCAGACATCATTGCCGAGACGTGTGGGGTATCAACGTCAAGGACGGCTCTCGCGATACACAGAAGGTCAAGCCGCACACTCCTGAGGAGCAACAGAAGTGGCTGAACAATCTCATCAATGCGCTTCGCAAGGGCTCCCTCAACAAAGTGCTCCAGCCCCGAAAGGGCTACCTTGTCGCGCTCGCTGAACTCAACGGTGTTGTGCCTCTGTCCAAGAAATTCACCAAAACGGAGTACGCACAAGCGCTTCTCAGATGGGTGAGTACTACGACTATCGCACTAACGGTGCGCAATAGAGCTTACCCTTGCACGCATAGGTCAAAGGATCCGAGGATGCACTCGCGTCTATCAAGGTACCCCCTGTGTTGGATCGCGCGACGGAAGACTTCCACCTTGCTGAGAACGAGTATGACATATCACGATTCCGTGTCCTTGATGATGCGACCATCCATCGTCTGCGGGAGGATATTGCCGCGACGCACTTCCCGTCATGGATGGAGCGACCGCCTCGCAACTTCGGCAGCCCCTCGCACGGTAAACTGAAGGCGGACCAGTGGAGGACCGCGTGCACTGTCAGCATGGTCATCACGCTGACGAGACTGTGGGGTCAAAAACCTGCGTCGTCGCGCGAGAGGGTCCTCCTTGAGAGCTTCCTCCATCTCGTTTGTGCCGTCAATTTAGCAGCCAGGAGGTCGATGAGCAATTCGAGAGCTTCGCGCTTCGACTACCACATCAGTCGATACCTACAATCCCTTCGTACTCTTTTCAACCACGAGCTCGTCCCAAATCACCACTTGTCCCTCCATCTCAAGTTCTGCCTCGAGTTGTTCGGCCCCGTCCATGCATGGTGGTCCTTCCCGTTCGAGAGATTTATTGGGTTGCTCCAGAGGCTGAACATGAACCATAAGTCAAGTAAGACGGCTTCAGTCACTTGCAGCATGCATCCGCTGAATATCATCATCGCAGGTCAGATGCCCGGAACCTTCATGAAGTATTTCTATATTGGAAGCAACGTCAGGTGGCTTATGGCGGACACCGAATGGCCGGAAGACGAAGTCTACAAGCAAATGGTGCAGCGCTACAATGAGGCGTTCAGGGACTCTGCCAAAGGCACTCGTCGAGGCGACTTCGATCTGTTCCAAGAGCACCACGCGAACGGCTCCGTTGCGTACGACCCCCACAAAGAAAGTGCCCTACCTCGCGGAGTTTACGACGCCTTACTTGCTCGCATCAACGGCTTGTCTGGAAATGTAGCGCCTAAGTTCGCCTCCGTATTTGACGACTTCGCCGAAGGTGTCCCTCGCCTGCACACGAAAGGGCAGTACATCTCGTCCTGGGATCACCGAGGTGTAACCTATTCAACGAAGGGCGCGCAACTGCGCAACTCATTTGTGTATTTCAATCACGAACCCTCCGCTGCCACGCCTGTGTTTCCCAAAGCAGGTCAGATAGTGGATATATTCCTGCACGCGCGCACGGAGAAAAATCGACATATCGAAGAACCCTTCTTCGTCATCGAGGAATACTCACCACTGTCGGCTGCTCATGCCGAGCAGGATCCCTTTCGCCGATATCCAGACTTACAGACACGGCTATTCTACAATCAGTTCCAGCCTGTCAAAAGCGTGGTTATGGCCCAGCAGATTCGATCCCACTTCGCCGCCTTTGCTTACATCCCCGACGACATCGCAACAGAGTGTGTTGTAGCCCTTTCACTCGACAGGGTAAGTGGGGCGTCCGCAGCCTTCATTCTTCTGACATTTGACATTTCCTTCGCAGTCATAACTCATGAAGCGATCTATATTCTTCATTGTACAGCTTCGTACCTCATCATATCCACCCTGATGCGTGAAAGCGATGTGACTTGATTGCGCGTGAGTAGGGCTGCGCTCGTCGCTGCGCGCCGTCGTACACCACGGCGCGCGCCGGTGTGGTAGGGCGCTGGGCAGGGCGCTCTGGGTAGGGGCGGCGTGGC
>MU278021.1:78541-252377 GCA_022385765.1 Trametes cingulata
CGGACAAGTCCCTGACAAAGGCTTGAACAGGAATCCATCCGTTCGGCCTTTTCCGCCAATTGTCCAGCCCTTCGGATTTCGCTATCCCTGCCGTGAAACGCTCATATATATGGTAATGGTGCCAGCCCCTTCAAGGCGCTATAGCCAAGTGGTTACGGCGACAGATTAGAAATCTGTTCTCCTTTGGAGGCGCAGGTTCGAATCCTGCTGGCGTCGAAGTATTCTTTGTTCTGTGCCACCCAGCTTTTGGCGCCCAGTCATAGACTCTCCGCATGCGGACTGGTGTTGCACGCGACATGCAAGCTGAAGACAAGTTCGGTTCGGCCTCCTCTCCTTTGGCTCACGCCTTGCGCTGAACGTTAACTATGAAACGGCTTCGCACTAACCGTCCGACGGCCGAAGCTGACAAAATGCAGACAAATTATAATTAGTCGTAGTTGTGGCGGGATGGGTTGCGCAGAGGGAGAATGACGAGAGTGACGTCAGAGCTGGCTGGTGGGACAGGCGGAGGAGTAGATTGGGTCGGTCGATGAACAGCACTCGACCAGTACATATACCCCCTCCCTCGTGCCGTGTCCCTATCTGTTCGCACTGCACTACGCCTGCTTGTACCACCACCATGTTCACCTCAGCTCTACCCGCTCTCCGCCGCGCACCCCTCGTCTTCGGACGCGGTCTCTCGACCTCTTCATCTCTTTCGCCTCTCGCGCGCACTCCTTTCCTTCACTCCTCAACATTGCCTCGTTCGACAGCATCACTCCTCCGAAACAACCTAATTGTTCGCGGCGCGGCCAGCAGCGTTTCTGGTCGCCCGGGCTCGCAAACGGTTGGCCATGCCGCGCAAAACATCCGCGAGGAAGTCGGGCAGTCCGCCGCAGACCTCGCCAAGTCAATTGCTGGTGGCAACGTGTTCCAGGATAACGTCGAGCCCACCCAACAGACATTCGTGAGTGTTCCTACCCTCCTTGAACTTTCTGCGAGTAGTTGACCCGCCGCATAGCTCGGCATCACCAATGCGGTTGCTCATGCGGTCCCTACACCCTATGTTGTCTTCGGTCTTGCTGGGGGTCTCCCTTACCTCGGCGCGTCCGGTGCGACGGTGTACCTTGCCCGCCAAGCCGGTCTTGCTACGCAGGGTGAGTTGACCGTCAGCTCTGTTGGCATATAGTCAACTCAGCCTGAAACGGCACGTAGGCATCATGACCAACATCGACCCTGGTGTTGCCATTACAATCCTCGATCAAGCACTGAACATTCAAGTCACGTACGGTGCAGTACTTCTGTCATTCCTTGGTGCTCTTCATTGGGGCTTCGAGTTTGCGGGTTATGGTGGGCATAAGAAGTAAGTGGTGTGCAATGTCCGAAGGAACTTGCCATTGACACAATCGGTGTAGTTATCCGCGTCTCCTCCTAGGAGCAGCGCCCGTCGTTTTCGGATGGTCGACGCTCGCGCTTGAGCCTATCCATGCGCTTATCGCTCAGTGGGTCGGCTTCACTGGCTTGTGGTGGGCTGATTTGAGGGCGACCGGTGCCGGATGGAGTGAGTAGTGCCTAGCTTCAGTCCCGGTCAACGCTGACGCTCCGGGTTTGCAGCTCCAAAATGGTACTCGCAGTACCGCTTCTACTTGTCCATTCTAGTTGGCACCTGCATCATTGGCTCGCTCGCCGCCACGAGCTATTGGGGCCCCGTCGGTGGTCACGGTCTTGTCAGCCACGATCTGAACATGGTACGTACTTCTTAATGTAACTTGCATGCACTCCTGACTCTGGCCGCGGCAGATCCGAGCTGAGCGTAAGCAGCATCAACCCGAGAGGGAAGGGAAGGTGCCGGGAGACATTGAGGCGCTTCCTGCGCCCGAAGATGCCGACAAGTATGTGATCATCAAGAAGAAGGAGACGGGCAAGAACCAGGACGAGGGCGAAGGTGAGGGTCAGGAGCAGCACTGAGTCCCTTCACTGCCTCTTCTCCGAGGAGGTACATCATAGACACTTTGTGGCTGAACGAGATGGACGTTCAGTCGATTACTAGCATGAAGGCGCCCGATACGTCATCGAGTGTATGATAGGCAGCGTACCACTCACCGTTGTACTTGTACATATGATAGGATTTGTATTCCATATTCATTCACTAGTACCATCGAGGAGCACGTCGCGAACGCTTGTTGCCAGAAGTTGAGACGGGCGTTGAGTAGAGCGAGTTTCCTTGTCGAGGCGGAGGATGCTCGAAAGTTCTGGAGATCGACGCCGCGATCTCTTTGAGCGTCATGCAGGCAATAAATTCATGAGTCCTTCCTCCCCCAAGGCCCTCTACGCATCTGCACATCCTCTGAGCTCTAGACGTCTCTTTCTACCCCTACGAATTCACAGTAGCCTCTTGTAATCGGACGGAAACGCGATGGCTTCCACGATCCCCGCGCCTCTGCCGCCGAGCACCGCGAACTGGCACTGGAAGAACAAGACGGTGACGCCCTGGGCGAAGCAGTGGTTCGAGCGGGAGCTCACCACTATACGCGTGATTGGAGATGGCTCGGAGGAGGTTGGGATTGAGCGCGTCGTGGAGGTTGACGGTGATGTCGAGCTGGGCCAGCGGAAGAGCAAGTGCGTCACGCCTCTTTCTTTGTGTAAGACACGTCCTCCGTCGCGCGCAGCGCATGCTATCAGTATTGCACTCCAGAACGATGGCAGCGCTCTGCACGCGATGGAGGAGGACTGGTGATGTCGTCGTGGACAGAGCTGGATGTACTGACTGATATGTCATTGTGGCTGCAGGTTGATCACTATCTACGACTGCAGAGTCGTCCTTAACTGGTCCGGAACTGCGTCCGATGGCACCGCCGTCTCTGGGAAGCTCACCATCCCCGAGGTGTCGCATGAGGTCACGCTCGACGGCACGTCGGACTACGTCGTACGTCTCACCTTCCCTACCCACTCGTCCCAACGCGTTACACTGACCTATGTTCTCTCTTTGCCCACTCACACGTCCATATAATGACGCATACAGTATGAATGGAGCCTCAGCACAGACCGCAGCCCCGCGGTTGACGCGCTCTTCCAGCTCGCGAAGGCACGCCTGCCCGCCGCGCTCGAGGCGAAGTTCGCCGCGTTCCCCGCGGCGATCATCGACACGCACGGGAAGGACCTCACCGTCTCCGCGGACCCCTCGCGGCAGGGCAGCCCTGCGCCCTCCGGCTCTGCGTCCGCGCCTGCGGCGAAGAGCTCGGGGGCGGGCTCGCAGGGCGACGCAGCGCTGAAGAAGCGGGCGGAGGGCTCGGGCGCGGTGAAGAGCAGCGGCCAGGCGGTCAATACGACCACAGTGTCGGTCGATGCGCACTTTATGGCGCCTGCGGACGATCTGTTTGGGCTGTTGACGGACGAGAAGAGGATACCGCAGTGGACTCGTGCTCCTGCCAAAGTGTGTTTTGCGCTATGAGGCATGACCGCAGTGCTGACTAGTTTATGTAGAGCACTCCGGAACCTGGCGCTGAGTATAGCTTGTTCGGTGGAGGCGTGAAGGGCAAGTTCGTCTCGCTCTCGCCGCCGAAGGAGTTCGTGCAGACATGGTCACTCGAGAGCCCGACATGGCCTTCAGGTGAGTAACGCGCATCAGCGCAGGCTAATTGTAAACTCATGCTGACGATCCGCGATACAGGGCACTTCGCCACCCTCACGACCACGCTTGACCAGGGCAGCGATTCCACGAAGGTGACATGGTCGCTCGATGGTGTTCCTCTCGGTATGGAAGAGGAGATCACCCGCAACTTGCAGGGATACTAGTGCGTATCTTGCGATTCCCTTTCCTGGACCATTGCTGACCGTCGACTCAATCTTCTGCAGCGTGCATGGTCTCAAATCCATTGGGTATGTAGAAATCTTTCCTTACGTCCCTCCCCCTCAGAAAAAGCGTATCCGCGCCGAGCCCGAACGCGTTGCAAAGAGCGCAGTCACCTCCGGTTTTGGCGCCAACACTTGTGCCGCCCTCGGGTTCGCAGTGCTCGTCTTCGGCGCAGCGTTCGCGCTCCCGTACATCTACGGGCGGCCGTGAGCGCTGTCTGGGGGCCTGGGCGGGCAACCGCCTTCCCTTTCCCTCCCTTCTCATGGGTGTTTTCGGTACTGTATGAGCATGTAATTGACACTCGGCTTTCTGTGCGCGCACAGGTTGGGCACGGTGCTGTAGTGACTCCTCCGGCGACGAAACACGGACGACGATGAAGACGAAACCAATGCACGGACGAGCGAATCAATCCAGGCGGCGGTCGTTCGGTGATGGCATCGAGGTGTCGGGGGTCGTGCGGCGTCGTGCGAATGCCTCCGCGGCGGCTCCCTCGGACGTCGTGCGTTCGGAATGTGGCAAATTCGAGGTGGACTGTTTGGTGAAGCTGTTTGCTCTGCTTTCCTGGACTCCATGGTAGTGTGCTTGTCTGTAGAGAAGTCTAGAAATATACTGTACTCTGTCTTGTTACTGTCTTTTGGCGACATTCTGAAGTGTTGCGTTTGGAATCTGCGACGAGTTGCACTCTCCGAGGTCGGACCGGGAGTGGTTTGACGATTACGTTGAGACGCGGTAGCGGAGCGCTCGAGGTAGCGCCGTTGCTATAGGCGACGCGCTCCCGTGACTTACGCGACGGCGTCTATGGGTAATCGTTCCGTTTGGCGTTGACGTCGGCCTTGGCCCCTCCAACACCGCGTTTCACCTCTTCCACGTCGCTGCACGGTCTCTTGACGTCGCGTCCGACGACGCCCACTTGGTTTACTTTCCGGTGGAAGCGTGCTTGGATCTTGGTGGACCCCTACATGCTGTGAGTGTTCGCGAAGTCGAGAGAGGTTGCCGAGACCTCGTTACCGGAGGAAAGATACACTGACTAAGGGCTTCGGCTGTGGTGGTTCGTCGTCGTTTCGCAGAGTTTCGGATTCTGGGAGCTTTGAGAGGGTTGATCCACGACGTTCCATGTCTCTATGACCATCGAAGACCCACCATGGAAGAAAAGGAGTGAGTACTATCCGTCCTATTGTGTCTTGTTTCTTCATTCCTTGGTGAGCGTGTGCACACCTCCCAATTGAGGTGTGCGAGGCGTTTCTATATGGCCACACTTGACGGACTATATGCGCCTTGTGTATAGCCCTCACTAATCCTCAAAGCGTCGCCAGCCAGAGCTGCGACCTTCGCAGGCAGCGTACGAGGTATACGGCCTCTGCATAGAGCAGGTCCATCGTAGCGTCGTGTTCGGTCTAGTGCAGGCACTGGTCTTGGCCATGTTCGCTTCCATTGCAACCGTACTTGGAGTTCACTGCGACAATGCTGACCTCATCACACCCAGCGCGACCTTGTCCCTTCTATTCGCAGGGCCGCTGTCTCTTTGCCGACTCATGCAACTTCATGCACAGCGTCAAGATACGGCGACCGGACAGTGTGGTGGGCTCGGAGGACTCGGACCAGCCCGACTTCAGGCTCGTGGTCGACTCCCCGTCAGCGGCGAGGGCGGTCCGGTTCAAGTCGCCACCGCGGTCGCCGCGCAGGACAAGCTTGCTGATGGCGCTAGGAGATATCATTTCTCAAGACGAGGAAGAGGGCGAGTGGGAGGAAGAGGAGTCGGGAGAGCAGGAGTCATGCTCGGGCGAAGGGAGTTCGGAGGGCCGTCCGAGTGGCGAATACGCAGAACCCCCGGCTGCTCTGCAGGATATCGATCAAGTGGGCGACGGTAGCCTGATCTTCTCCGCTGGAGAGGTGGATACGCCTGCGCCTCATAGGTCAATGCTCGGACTGAGCGAGGAACCGGAGCAGCCCCTAACAGACGAGCCCGCTCCAGAAGAGGAGCTGCCTCAGGAATTGGACGCATCGCTTCTTGGGGACACGACGCTCGTGGACAGCTTCTCGCCGCGGTCGGCCAGTCCTTCTGCGGAAACGTCCGTGCTGGAAGATGAGGAAACGACTGTACGGCTACGCCGTGCCATCATCCCCGAATTCCCTCTTCCGCCGGCTCGCGTCCCCTCACCTCGAAGAAGCTCCGCATCGTCAGGGCTCTTGTCTCCAATAGAGATCACGCCTGCCCCTCCAATATCCTTGCCTCGCCATGCTACGGTCGCCCGGGAGGAGTCCTTCGACTCGGGCTACGCGGACGGTCCAGTGCCGCTCTGCCTCTCGCCTCCGCGCAGCCCGCACAGGATGTCGACGCTATCGATACTGTCATCACCTTTCGGCTCTCCATCTGCTCGGGTACTGCGCTTCGATCCCACTGCAGCGCCTGCTGCTGCTCTCTTCT
Source organism: Trametes cingulata (assembly GCA_022385765.1). Taxonomy (NCBI): domain Eukaryota; kingdom Fungi; phylum Basidiomycota; class Agaricomycetes; order Polyporales; family Polyporaceae; genus Trametes; species Trametes cingulata. Next base: position 84,799 of record MU278021.1, read on the forward strand.
CTCCTAGGTTCGGTACTTTCCCGTCTAACTTACAGCAAGACCAAGCGGCTGTCGAAAGCGCTACAGGAGAGCCCAGGCATGGTCGTGGCGACAGCGTCGATTCGCTGGATTTCTCTGAGGGACTTGTCTCTGGTGTCGTGGCAAACGCGGAAGAGTCTGATTTCGACCTTTTTGCGACTGCAGTAGCACAGTCGCCTACGCTTTCTGCCACTCAGTCTCAGCAGCTCTCCGTTCCGGAGGGCTCTTCGCTCTTCAGGGCGGTTCACTCTCCTGTATACCCTCCTGTGCCCGAGGAAACGCTGCGACCTGGCGAGCCTTCCTTCGGCGAAGACGACACGATGACCTCGCTTTACGACCAATACTACACTCCTACGATCCACACGGCGCCGCTTCAGCCTCCTCCAGCACAGGACGCAACTCCAGCGACTCTGGTCGACTCACACTCAACCGTTATGGAGCCAACTCCGGAAGCTGGTCCCTCCTCAGCTCGTTCTCTCTCGCCACACCTATCCTCTCCCCAACGCGCATCCTCCAGTCCCATATCTCCCCGACCTTTGCCTTCGCAAGCAGTGTCCGGCCGCGCAGTTTCTTCGCCTGCTCCATCTGCTCGTTCGAATTCTCGACTTTCATCCCGTTCCGCAGAGCATCCGCACGTCTTCTCTCCTCCGTCAAACTCCGGCAGTGCGATTGGCCTCGCTATGCTCCAAGAGTCGCATTCACCTGCGATCTCGGTCAAGGATGAGGATGCGCACATACCGGCTGAGGGCTCCGTACGATCGGCGTCTTCCATGAGCGTGCGCACAGAGGATTCTCAAGGGCAGCTCGTTTCGCGCAAGGTGCCTTTCGGCTTCCGACAGTCCGTGTCCGATCGCTCGCAGCTGTCGGCGCGAAGTTCTGTCAGTGCTCCCCCTTCTCGGGTCTTGCGGGTCAGACCACCACCGTTGGTGGGTGTCGGCAAGGAGGCAGAGAAGCCCGAAACCGGTGCGAGCGCGACTACACCCTTTTCCCCCACCGAGCCGCCTAGTGCGACTAGCTCAGCAGGTCCGGGACGCCTGAAGCCCCTCCGTCTGGTGAGTTTTTGCAGCATACAGTGACCATGCAAGGTGCTGATCATTGGCGCAGTCTATGATCCTCAGCTCATCGTCTTCGCTTGGTTCTTCTGTTCCATCGGCAACTCATCCTCCGTCACTTACTACTGCTACAACGGCTACGACTAGTGAGTCGTTTGTTGCCCTTGATCTGAGACGAGCTGATCGGTCCTGCAGCATATACTCCATCCTCACCAACTGTATCATCAGAGTACTCGTTATCTAATAATAGACTGGTGCGTACGCTCGCCTTCCTTCCTGCTCGATGGCTAATCCCTGCCGGGGCAGCTCTCGTCTCCACGTTCTAGCATCATACCTCCTCGCATACGCAATACCCACGGATCGACTACCCAGCTTGACTCTCCTTTGCATATCACTCCTGTTATCTCGCACTCGCAGCCCGCCTCCGCACCTGCCTCCCGCCCGCCCTCGTGGCAGCAGCGCTTCTCCAAGCGCAGATCACTCCTTGTCCAGCCCTCTCGGCGCCTGTCGTACCTCTCGGAACACCATGCGCGTTCGGACAGCCGGCTTTCTGAGCCCATTGACGAGAGCCGAGAAGACGACTTCGACGAGTACGACGCCGCCGATCGCGTAGACGAGACGATTCGCCGCCCCGTCTCGTCGCTATCCGCTACTCAGCCTCGGCCTGAGTCCATCCTCCTCACGCCCGTTCATGCGATCGCTACCCCTCGACCGACTCTCCTCTTCGCGCTAGCTAGTGACGACGTCGAGGAAGTGCGCCGCGTACTCGAGAGCGGTGAGGCGCGACCGAATGACGACGTCGGTCCTCAGTCTGCGCTCGCATTCACACTTGCGAGCAACCAGCTGAAGAACAAGATGGCGATGGTCAAACTACTTCTCGCGTACGGCGCCGACGCCTCCGCGCTTCGAGACGTGGAGGAAGACGAAGATGGCGAGCAGTCGTCGAAGAGGGGCTCTCGCCCGATGTCCAAGCTCTTGGAGGACGCTGACCCTGCTACTCGGTACGTGATAAGTGCAATTACAGTGTGATGGAGGAGACTTGCTGAAGAGCTCCTGTCAGGTACTACATCGAGCGAGCCAACTCACCGCAAACTCGCCGTGCATCCGCTCTCATCCATCGGTCCTTTTTCCGACCTCTGACGCGCGTCCGCTACGATCTCATCGGCCAGGACCGTGTCATAGAGCAGTTGTTCCGCGTGTTGAGCATGCCTAGCATGGCGCCGACTGTCGTACTGTTGTGTGGTACGTTGCGGGTGTGTGAGTGTTACGGCGATGGTCGGAACTGAAAGACATTTAACAGGACCCAGCGGTCACGGGAAGAGCCTACTGGCACGGAAATGTGAGTGGATTCGTCACGGATGAAGCACGTCAGGCTGATCCACTCCGTGCGCAGTCGGATCACTCCTGGACGTACCTACGCATACGGTCAATATGACAACTTTGCAGAACACTCGGGATATCTGGAGAAGCCATTCCATCGATCCGCACGAGGTCTGTCCATCGTTTGCTGCGCTCTGACCAATCCTCACCGGCACCGTAGGAGCCCTCCGACCGTTCTCTCAAGGACTTCTTGATGGAGAACGAGGGGAGGCGTTGCGTTGTGGTCCTCGATGTTCGTACCTGCTTGCGTATGATTGGCGGCGAGCCGTTAACCGTGGGATCTCTAGGAAATCGAGAAGGCCCAGGACGAGAAGATTCTCTCGTCGCTCCTCATGCCATGGGAGTATGGTGAGTGGCTACCAGACGGAAGAGAGAGGAAGCCGCGCACTGACGCCTCGCCATAGGCCGCTGCTCTTTTGAGGCTGGGCACCGACACGTTGACGTGTCAAAGGTGATATGGCTCGGAACATCCAACATCGGGCACGATCTGGTGTTTGAGCATCAAGACAACCGTCCTGCCCCCGAGACGCAGCTCTCCCGAGAGGAATATATTGACCTCATGGCGCTCCTCCGGCCGCGAGTTTCGGAACGGCTTGGGGTGAGTACGCAGCCGCTGCCTTGGAACGCCACTGATCGCCGTGATTTAGGCATCCTTGCTGTCTCGCGTCACAGTCGTATTGCCTTTCGTCGCGTTCACCACCGATGAGAAGCTGGCGATCGCCGCCGAGGCACTCTACGCGCTCGCCGGGGAAGCGGTCAGGACCATGCCGCCTGCGACCCGCGATATGATAGTACGAAGTTCGTTGAACTCGTACATCCCATCCGAGGGCGCGAGATCGCTCTACCGTGCGGTCTCATCGCAGTTGCTCGACACGATCTGACAGGCCTGCGCTCGAACGGGTGGCCGCCGCAGCGTCACACACACTAAGATTGGACGTCATGCATCACCTCCTTGGTGAACCAATCAAGAAGCTGCCGACCACGCCTTCCCAGGAGCTAGGACGCTCTTCGACGCCGCGTCCGGAAGAGATGGGCGGGCAGAGGGTCGGTCCAGACGTGTCTGCGATGGCGGCTTCAGGTACGGTCCGCGGGTGGACGACCCCGGATAGTGCGTGCCCCATCACTTGCTGTGCCATCATTGTGTAACTAGTTGCAGTGGTTGGTCGGCATGGAGACGCACTTGCTGCAGTGCGAGGAGGATTGAAGTGTCGCTTTGCAGATAATTTATCAGGGTTTCAGGTGCTCAACATGATGTCCATGCAGTGACTGGGGTCCGCTCGCCGCCTCGATCAAGTGTTTGAGTGAAACAAACAAGTGCTGAGGACGATTCAGACCCAAAGATCCTGTCCTAAGGGTAGATGGCGGACGTTGATGGGACGTTGGACAGCCTTCAACAAAAGATGATGGCAAACGCTCACATATAGCTCCTGCGGCCCTTGAGCGGCCGCATTTCCCTTCTCCTTTCCTTCGTTTCTCTTTCTCTCTCTGGGCCCTTTCGTTCGTTTCTTCTGTGCTCTGTATTAATGGCTATTATCGACCTCAGACACCTTCACGCCCGCGCACACTTGCGCAGAGAGATCCAGACTCACGAAGCCCCCCAAGGAGACGTTGCACAGAATGTCGCACCGAGAGCGGACGCAACGTCTGACGGCCATCCTCCAGTCGTGGATCCTTTGCCAACCTCTGTCAGGGTATTGACGGCGTTCTTTGTGATCCTCGGAGTGCTCATCTTGGGTGAGTGCAATCAAGAGGATACTGAGAGCTAATAGGCATTGACATGACTTGTATCAGCCATCGTGACATGGAGGATCGTTGTCTGGAGGCGTCGCAGACTCCGCTCTGCGTCGCAGAAGTACCGTACAGGCAGCTACGCCCCGAGCGAGAAGATCCGACCGATTGGAGAGGGAAAGCCCATGGAGAAACAGGAGGTGCTCGTCATCTTCCCCGCGCAGCCCCCCGCGAGCGTAACGCGCGACGACGGGAAGTGGGTCCCCCAGATCACCGCGTACACCGCGGCCCCGGCCAAAGACACTGGAGTCGTGCTCGACGTGAAAACGCCGCCAAGCGATGTGCGGTCCCCGCCGCCCACCTACACGGCCTCCAACACGCCCTCGAGCACGCCATCGTCTTCGCCACGCCCCCCGCATCTCAACCTTCCCACTGTTACGGTGACCCACGACAATTCGACACTTGCCGTCCCTGCCGCTGTACCTTCGCCTGTTCCCAGCCCTCGGCGCGCGTCTTCCTTTGGGGTCGGCGCTCCCATGGGCACGGACCAGCAGGCCAACCTGAAGTCCAAGCCGTCCATCAAAGGGCAAAAGCTTCCACGCAACATGCTCGTGGAACATACCTTCATTCCGTCCTTGGCGGACGAGCTGACCATCAAGGTCGGGGAGACCCTCCGCATGCTAGAGGAGTACGAGGACGAGTGGTGCCTGGTCGAACGCCTCGGCAGCCGCAGCGGCGAGCGTGGCGTCGTCCCCAGGTTCTGTCTCAAGGAGCGCCCCCGCGGCCAGCACAAGCGCGGCGCCTCCTCTACAGGCACTTCTTCCGTCAAGAGTGGCAACACTCAATAGACCTCCCGACGTCCTGGATGATCACGAATTGAATCATGACATTGTACGGACGACCCTCGGCGGGCCTCCTCCTTCCCTCATTTCACCCCTTCTCACGCCACCCTCCCGTGCGTACCCGTCATACAAGACCTCACCGCAGTCGTTCGTTACTTTTCTGGGTATTTATTGATTTTTCACCTTCCATACCTCTGGGTAAGCCCGCTTTCCCGTTCAGTCCTCCAGCTCGTGCTGATTCCCATATCTTTCTCGCAGACCGCTCAAAAACCAACGGGTTTGACGGTTACTATTTATCTATCTGTCACTTCCAGGTCATCAGGAACCTCGCATTGCATCCCGATGCGACGCAGGTGCGCGCACGGCTGGCTCGCAATTTGTTCCCGTCCTGCAAGTCAGATCACGGCACCTTCGTGTTCCTCTTCGTCATGGACTTCAGTTGTACTTAGTACCCGACACTCCCCGATACCTAGGATAGTAATGCGTTCCGTGCATACGTCTATGCGGTGCTCGCAATTGATAACGGATAGTTTGACAAACGTCTGGATTCGGGTGCAAGCCCCCGTGTATAACCTGAACACGGCGAGATTCCGTGCCTAACGGTGAGAGTAAGCTGCTACTACGAACATACAGTAGGTGGTCGACTGAGAAAAAGAGACTAAATAAGTATAGGCCGTGTCCGATCTATCCGATTAGCATGTAAGGGCGCTATGGATCTGGAGGTGTAGAAAGTCAACGAGCGAAGATGCCAACGTATCTGCGGCTTAGGAAACAGAGGATAGATGGGATACCCAGCACAAACGCGGCGACTAGAGGAATGTATCTCAAAACGGCCAGGAGCGAGGAATGTATGTCCTGCGGTTTGTGCGGAAAGGCGGTATCCAAAGGTGCCCGGGGCAGCTGGGGTTGCATGTTCGCCTGAAGGAGGCAAGCGTCAGAATCGTTCCATGGAAGAGCGGGGAGTGCCACTCACCATCTGCGCATCGGTATTCCTACGCGGGAGAAGCTTCACGACACGGTGAGCCTTGATCTCAGCACCCGCCTTCCCGAAATAGCGCTCCGTCATGAAGCTCCAGTGCAGCGAGCCGACGATCCAGTCCTGGAGACCCTGGATGTACATGGCTACGTCTCTGTCTAGTTCGGGCCCGAACGAGGGGACGTTCCGCTGGTTGTCGATGAACGCATCGATGGTCTGCTTGCAGAGGTCGCCGACAAAGTCGACTGCGCTTTGGAGGTCGAGCCCGCGAAGATTCATCAGGATCGCAATCATCTACGAGTTTGGTCAGTATGAGAAGGGGCGCAAGCATAGAGCCTGGCGTCGAGGGCGGACAGACGCACGTTGTGGGTGTCACCGCGAGACTGCTCGACGTTGTATGAGAAGATGTCCTGCATATTCAAAAGATGCGGTTAATTCGGGCACCTACTCATGGCGCTGTCTGGAGCTTACATTGCTCCACTAGGAATAATTGCCGGCGTAAGCATCATGCATCAGTAAGAGTGCCGATGTGCATACCGTGACAAGGTCGTTTGCACCTTGGTTCAACGCCTTGATGATCGGGTGTGTCACAACAGATTCAGGAAGGTCTATATCCATCGCGTATTCAATGAGGTCGAACACGGGCTTGCATCCACTCGTGTCTCGCCGCATCTAGAACATGCAAAATCTCATCGGTCAAATAGGCTTTGCACAGCGGGAGAGCTTCTAACCCACACTGATATAGCTCTCCAGATCAGGGATGATGCCAGCATCACGATCTCGGGCTTGCTGGTTGACAGACTCGAAGAAGAGCTCAAGGGTCTCTTTGAATCGTGCCTGAGGCCCAGGTTTCGCGTCTCGGATGCACCGCGTCCAGTAGCTGTTCGCCTTGTCAGCGACGTGTCACATAGAGTGAAGCATTCGACGTACTCTCGCGCCATCTTGCCCGCGCTCGCTTCCGTCGAGGGCTGGCCCTTCGTCGGGATGTAGCGGTCGGGGAACCAGAGGGCGTTCATGACGACGTCGGACAGCTCCTCGGTGCCTTTGCGCATCATGCCGTCGGAGATATTGTCGAGATGAAAGAGGTAGTTCATGAAGTCGCTGACGACGCGCAGCCGCTCGTCGCTGCAGTGCGGATAGCAGTACGCCGTGAGTTCGCCTGCCTGGAGACCGTAGAGGGCGGCGCGAGCCTTGGGAGAGAGCTCGGGACACCCCTCGTCAAGCCATCGGACGGATTCAGCGGCTATGGCGTCGCCGTTAGGGTGGTAGGTGAGGGGAAAATGGCAGTGGCCGACGAGGTCGGGGAGAATGAAGTGGTCAGCACGAGATGAAGGAGTGTGAGTGGCGAAGCTAGTCATGGCCGGTGCAATACACAGATGAAGTAGAGGAGTCGGAAGAGTAGAGGGCGTGGAAGGAGAGGATGAGACTGGGGAGAGGTGCTCCGTCGGATCCCATTTAAGTACCCGACAGTTTACAGAGCATCAAGGCAGACATTCCGCTATGACAGACATAGCGGCTCAGGCAGTGAACGGCATCTGGACATACGGACTTCGAGCGGACGTACCGAGTCCGGCGCGAGCGCAGGAGCTGGGACCGGACATAGCCTCGAACTATTGTGCCCCCGCCTTCAGACAGGATGCCGAGCTGTCATCGCATTCGCGCGGACGTGAGGAATTAATTGGATTGGATGCTTGGTCTCAAATGCGAGCACGATGGCGGGCGTACTCCAAGCCAGCCGTTGTACGGCTGTAGCGTATATCGCGCTCATTACCGCGGAGTTCCGGGAGCGTCCGCCACAGACGGCCGAGCGAGGTGAGTCGCTCTGCGACATTTGTCACGGCTGGAACAAGCAGAGGCCGAGAGGGACACATACTGGCTTCTGTCAGGCGCACGTGCGGACGCAGCGCAGGCTGACAGCAGGGAACTTGTGCGTGGCGCGCGGGAGGGATCACTCCGAAGAAGCAGAAGCTCTGCCACCGTTCTAATCTGAATCTTGACGCCCGTCTGCCACGAGATCGCACGGTGAGCAATGAATCTGAGGAGACACGGTACGGGCTGAGATATGTCCGGGGCGTACGACACAGGATAGAAGGATGACTGTACAATAGACTGCACCGCCGGCCATTCCAGGGCTGGCTACAACTTGATGAATGAAGTATCGATGCCGTGCGAGAAGTCCCAAATGCATATTCTCTAGAGGCAATGCGAATAGCGTCAGTCAGTCAGAGTGTCGGAGACAGAGTGAACGTTACGCAGTACCTGGTCCTCACCGCATGATACGATCTATGGAACATCACGGTCAGCACGATGGATGCGCATAATGAAAGCGGGCTTTGAGGACCCACTTTGGTGTAGTCAAAGCCGACGCAGAAAATTCTGCCTGTGTGGCCGCCGGCCAGATCAGCGACCAGCGCGCCAGTCTGGCGGTCCCAGACCTGCTGAGAGTTAGCACGGCTTCTAGTACGACGGCCGGTTTGGGATAGAACGAACCTTAACCGTGAAATCATAGCTGCCGCTCACAACGAACTCGGAACCCAACGCCACGCTCCGTACGAGGTCTTCGTGGGCGCGACGTCTCGGTGGTGGCTGCGAAGCTGCTGCCGCAGTGGTATTGTTTCCACAAGCTTCGCAGACGACACCACTTCCCAGCTCGGCCACCACGGGCGGTTTGTTGTCCGCCGAGGGCGATGTGGACCAGCCCTGCAGGGTCGACACGTCCAGCAGCCGGATGTGCTTATCAGAAGAACCTGACAGCACGAATGGATGCCTGAAGTCTACGGAAGCGATCCTAGAATCCGCGACAATCAGCGTCAGGCTGCACTGTTCCGGCCCCGAGCAAGCGTTCGGCAGACTCACCCTCGGCGGTGATGGTTCTCGAACGTGCGGACGAGCGCACCGGTCTCGGCGTCCCACAGGCGCAAAGAACGGTCTCCGGACACGGAAACGATTTGATTGTTTGAGATAGCGACGGCGTTCACAGCGGCACGGTGCGCGTTCAGTATGTGTTGTCGCTTGAGGTCAGGGAACAGATACGTTCTGACCGTCCTGTCTGTTAGGCTCGTCAGCTTGGACTGATCTTCCGGCAAGGACGCGATATATTCACCTTTCGAGCAGGAGACAAGTCTACGATCATCGAACCGCACACAGAGGACGCTGTCCTCGTGGTCTCTGATGACCTTGATGGGCTCGTTCTTCGCCAGGTCCCACACGACCACCCGGCGGTCGCTGCTCGCGCTCGCGAGGATGCCGCGGTAGACGCAGATGCTCAGGACACTGCTCTCGTGCACGCCGTCGAGGACGCGAATCACCGAGCCCGTCGACAGATCCCACTCGCGGATCGTACGATCCTTGGAGCCCGTGAACAACACCTGCGTCCCCGTCTCGGGGTACGTGTACAGCTGCAGACAGTAGATCGTGTTCGAGTGCGAGTTCGGCGCGCCGCGGGTCTGCAGGTTCGACAGCGTGTACGAGCCGGCCGTGAACCTGTTGCGGAGGCGGACGTGCGTCTGGTGGAGCAGCTTGTAGTGCGGCTTGAGATGCGGCGTCGCTGCGGGAGATTGGAGCACCGATGGTGCGGAATGGCGCGTGCGGGATGATCGCACCTGACGTGAGGGGCCGGCGACAGCAAGCACTGCGGATGATGATGGAGAAGAAGGGAGGGGCGTGTGCGCGTCCACGTCCATGGACGCGAACCCGGAGTCGTCCGCTGGCATGTCGTCATCAGACGAGTCTTCTTCGTCGCCCATGCCTTCGTCGTCCAAATCGCCTTCCTCGGAGCGGGTGTGATCGGGCCCTTGAAGGGACGCCTGCGCAGGCACCCGCCACTCCCACTTCCGCGAGAGGCAAAGGCTCTTCCAAAGCGACTGGTCGTCTGCTAGGGTCCGCCACCGCTGGCTGACCAACGCACACGTCAAGAGCGATTGGTATGGGAGGTAGGAAAAGACGTGGAGCGCGATCTCTGGGGGTAGGAGCTGTGGATACATGGTCAGCGCAGGATTCGACCGAAACAGAACTTCGTCCAGAAACCCCCGATAACACGATCTCACCGCCGTCGCGATGAGTAAAACATCTGGCACAAAGCGCAATTGCCCTCATCAAAGGGTCAGGACAGTCCGCTTCCAAGAATCCCAGCACGAGGAAGGGACAAAAGTACCATCAAACCTTTCTGATATGGCCTTTCACTGGTTGTGTATATGCGTTTCTCGCCCAACCCATACCACTATGAGGCTACATTCTCCCCTAGCCATTGCTGAGGACTGCCGCGTCTTCGACCCTCAGGCCTCAGGCCTACGGCCCCTTATTCCCGAGTACCTGACTTACTGGGGGGATGGGGACAAATGCCTAGACCGGAGGTCTGGAGTACGAAGCGCTACCGTCCCAAGATTCGAGGGCAAAAAGCAACAGCCACGAGAATGTTGGGGTTCCAAGCCAGTCGCCCATGGTCCCGGACATGATCGCCCAAGGCGGGGGCAATGGGAAAAGCGCTGTGTAAATCCGTGCAAAACCTGTGAGAGTGGCCTGGCCGCGATCACAGGCGTTTGCGATATGCATCTCGCAGCCGTGAGCGCGACTTCGAGGTAATTTTCCGTCTGCAGCGTATCGCTGCACCGCGTCCGAGACCACGTCGTGACACATGGACACATGCGGAAGCGCATGGATCCAAGCAACACGAGCGGCAGCCCACAGACAAGTGGATTGACACTGACCCACTCACAGCCAAGGTCATGTGGGCGGCGGGCTTGAAAGAATAGTATTGGGCATGCACTCCTCGACAACTTGCACCAACGCGAATTGCTCTTGAGACGTAGGCATTATGTAAGAGAACAGCATGTCACGCTGAGGGTCGTACGTCCACCCAGAGCAAGACTCGCCCGGGGCGGACGTTGGGGGACAGGTGCGCGAAGGAAGCGAGGGGAAAAGAAACGGATGACAAGCATGCACCAAAGCCTGTGACAGTGTCGTGAAGTGCTCTTCCCTCTGTCATTTCCGCAGAGAATGAGCCATTGGCGACGCCAACACTCGGATGACAGAGCGGTGTAGGGTTCCCTTCACACTGTCAAAGGCTTTGGAACCGGAGATGATTGTCGTGGCACCGGGGTCTGCTAGGACACATCGCTCCGAATGGAGGGAAGTACTCACTCCGACAATGTCGAGCTTCAAGAGTGGTGCTATCCTGGCTTGCAGGACGGCGAGACTCGACCTTGGCAACGAAGCCAGAATGGAGAACGCGAGCTCTGCACGATGATCCCAACGTCATTCGCTGCTCGCAGCTGGTCACAAGAGCAGAACGACGAGTGCTCACCTTCCCGCTCACGAACTGAGCGTGTCCCGATCAAACCTCCGCCACCCTGGTGCCCGCCAGACTCGCTAAGGGGGCTGTTCAGGTCGTCGTCCGTGTATCCTTCATCCGTAGGAAACATGAGTAGTTGTGAAATGCTCTGAGCCTGTACGAGGACGTCCAAGGTGGGTAGCGGAGACGGGAAGTGAGAGCTGGGATGAGTGGCTAAGCTGAGTACTTAGATGAACTTGCGGGAAACAGCTGTGCTGCCACGTGCTTCAGGCGCTGCGTCTCTACGGCCAAGTCCACATTTATATGGGTTATCTTGTGCTGTCGGGGCTCGGGGATACAGGGTCTTAAAGTCGTTGGCTTCTCTTCGATGACCGAGTATCATCCGCAGCGAGATATCAGGCAAAATCATGCAACGGGGTAATCGTCAAAGCATTCAGTTCCAGGCATCCGGGTATTGCATGGTGGCGGGAGATCATAATTATAGACATGTACTGTACACGTAGATGGAGGTCATACGGACTAGGAGCACGGCGTCGATTCGCTCGATGTCTTCTCCACTGACAATCACCTGGGTGGAAGACCAAGATCGGCCCCTCGTACCAGGCCCACTTCTCCAAGACCGTCAAGAAGGCGCACGGCGACGAGGTTATCGTTGGCACCTCGGCTTTAGCAACGACAGCAAGCTTGCGTCGTCGCTGGTGCTTGAGGTGGATGTCGTCTTTGTAGTCCACATGTTCCGACAGAGTCCGACTTGGTTGGGTGTTCGGCGATACCGTACTAGGCACCGCCTTGAGATTCACCCCCGTCGCACGGGTCATACGGGGCTTCTGCGGGCGTGCAAAGCCTGTAGCAAGCAAGTGAGTGGTCCTCAAGTTGCACTCGTGACAGTCGGCGTGGATGCTCACCATCTTGCCCGGACAGCCACGTAATGGACTGGCAATTGAACTGATTCCTCCGGACGTAGGCGGATGGTTGCCATGTGAACCTGCAGCATAGCAGGCCCTCGGAGGTTTGAACAACGGCTTCGATATGTCAGTGGTGACGCGAGGCTAGCGGAGGCCACCTGCAGGGTCTTCAGAGCGCGAGTGGACTCATACGTGGCATTCGGTTCCGTCGTGACCGAAACTCCATCTGTACCCCTGTACAAGTCGCGGAGCAGTTCTGCCGCCCCCAACATGTGGGCAACCTTCGCTCAGGCTGCATGCAACTCGAGGACTCGGGGGTGGAGGACGGGGATCACTTCGCCGTAGTCCAAGAGGGATCTGAAGACGACTTGACGCTCAATGTCGCTGGCACGAAGGGCGAACTCCAAGCCTTCTGGATGAGAGACGTCGTAGGTATTGGGTATGGCTTGACGTTGCGCGTCCTGGGCCCAAAATATGATTAGTATTGGCAGTAGCGGACGTCAGCGTCGACCATACAGTATGTAGAGTTGACCGGACAACTCGTACGTTCGGCAAACCCTGTTTCTGGGGCCGTAGAGGCTCTCAAATTGACCGAACACATCATGAGCATAATCCTGCGATATGCCCAATCATTGTCCCTGCCATTCTGGCCCAGTGAATCTTACGATGGCGAGATTCAGTACAGGAATATTGGACATTTTGCATGTGCACACGCACCCTGGCTCGGTAGAGGTGTGAATCCGGCAAAACAGTCTCCGGAAGCGACTAGCCGATTATATGCGCGACGTCCGTGGCAGCTTTCCAGCTCGGCGAAGGGCCGCGATAGTACCATGCATACGACAACATAAGGAGGGTAGGAGGTACAGATTCCAGGGCGTCCGCGAAGGAAGGATCGCTCGGTGTATCCAAGTCGCCGACGAAGGCACCCCCAGGCTGAACGTACGATGGCTCGAGTTCAAGTTGCGAACAACGTTCATGCAATGAAAGTTGAAACCATCGTCGTCTTCTGTATATGGGTTCATCGGCAAGGTTGGCCTTGGGATAGTCTGCCCGTCAATGACATGAAGACAAGAGGACAGCGGGCGAAAGGAGATCAGAGCGCGCAAGAGCGACTGAGGTTGTCCTCGTTGTGGCTGAACGAATCGCAGGAGGTGAGCTCGTTAGCGCAGGCCGTGTCCTACTGAATACCTCTGGGATGTCAAGGAATCTACTGAGAATCCGATGTATATATTCATTTACCATGCGGGCATCTAGTGCTCAACATTTGGGCGTCGTATGGCGGCGGGACTTTGCGTTGTATACGCAGTGGGACAGAGGCCATGTGATACACCAGGAGCCCGCTCCTGTCTAATGCGAACATCCGCCGACAAAATACCATGGAACGACCAACAAAACCTTGAGAAACCTACGGTATACTACCATGTGCCCACTAAACCCATTAGTCCAAGTATATCCCGATAGAAGACAGCTTATACCCAAAGAAAGCCTTTCAGACCCCGAGTGTAGCAACCATTAAGTGCACCGAACGAAGAGCTTCCCTTTCTCGAGGAGGGCAGGAAGATGACCCGTGATAGCGTCTCTGACAGCGCCCGGGTCGTTGCTAGAGTGTAGAGCGAGATTGATGTTGATGTGGAGACCGGTGTCTGCATAGGCAGGCTGGGAGAGGAGTGTGTCCAGGGCGCCCCAGTCAAACGAAGAAATTGACGAAGTGCTGAGGACGAGCAAGGAGATGGAGAGTTTCTCCAGCTGGGGTGCTCGCAGCTGTGCGAGCAGGGCGGACATCCATGCCACGCAGCCAGGGACGACAAGGCCGTCAATCTCCAGGGACCGAAGGCTCGTGTTGTGCTGCAGGCTAGGCAGCTCGTGCGATTCTAAAAGACCGATGAGTTTCTTGAACAAAGGATGGGAAGGACAAGTTCGGAGGCTCACCGTCTACTGTAGTGGGAAGTTCGATGTACAAGCTCTCGAGCGCAGGTCCGCATGCTCTGAAGAGCCGATTTAGGACATCGATGCAGTCTCGCTCCCGCCACCGGACCATGAGGGTCTGGATGTCCAGGCTTTCTGCCGAGGGCAGAAGCCACTCCTGCAGCATCTCGGACGAGGCCCAGGAGTCAATGACGAGCCGACGCAGAGGCGGGGGCGCCTTGGGTGCGACAGAGCCGTACGTCGAGCACGAAGGGTTGAGCCACAATACGCGATAGAAGCACAGGTCCCGGACATTGCAGGCCGCGGAAAGCAGCGCGTGCACGTCCATGAAGCTGTCGAAGTAGACGTCCGCGAAGACGAGCGCGGTGAGGCGCGACAGGGCTGCGAGCGTCTCAGGCGCTGTCTTGTACAGCGAGACATAGTGTAGACCGATGAGCTCGAGTGTGGTGAGTCTGTCCAGCTTCGCGACGAGGGAGGGAACACGGTTGATCCAATTCTGCGCGTACGCGGTGCTCATGGGCTCGTGGATGGCGAGCTTGCGCACATATCTGGCGATGTCTGGCGAGCTCTCCAGGAGCTCCTCGAAGCGCGCGCAGTCCTTGGCACCTGTGAGACGTTGGTCTCGGAAGAGATGGGTGCGCGCTGAAGGGAGCCATGCGTGGCACGCCAGGCTACACGCCGACAGGGCACATCGGTCGTTCCACAAGTGGTCAATGACCTGGTCGGCCAGCTCCTGCGGAAGCTTGCACTTTGGCGCCATGCCACGTCTGCGCAGGCACAAGGGGGGTCAGTGCATGTTCAGCGGCTTTCCCAGCCTGCACACTCACCGGGACCGCCAACCTCTCGGAAGTGCAGCGCGGGGGAGACGGTGGTTGTGTGTCTGAAACTAGCCGCATGTCTGGGGTAATATAGGTGCAGAATCTGACCACGGGTATGGATTGATGTCGGGTGGTTGTCGCAACCTGTCGCAACCGGCGACCCGCTCGGTCAGACTCTCACTTGGTGATACGGCGGGAACACGACCGCCACAGTGAGAAGCGGCGGCTTCTAGTGCAGATAAGGCAGGAGCAACGTGCTCCTTACCTGGGTAATCGGGGTTTGAACTGGATTAGAAGCACGCTTACTTCCCAGTAAGTGCGCGCCCGAAGGAATAGGCTTCCCTGAAATTTGGGCGTTCCCGGCAACGGCGGGCGCTCGAGCCAGCGTGAGTTGTCGTCCTCCTCGTCCTCCGCCCATCCTCGACCCCAGTCTCCCACGTCCCGTCCCTCCGCCATGGCCGCCGCACCCGCAGAAGAGATCCGTGCCAACTCCTACGTCGGTTTCGACACCATCACGCAGCAGATTGAGCACAAGCTCTTGAAGCGCGGCTTCCAGTTCAACATCATCGTCGTCGGTGCGCAGTTACCGCCTATTTCTGCGCGTGTTGGACGTGTCCGCTGAGGCTTCGCGCGTGTTTGCAGGTCAGACGGGTCTTGGGAAGTCGACGTTGATCAACACTATCTTTGCGTCGCACTTGATTGACTCCAAGGGCCGCCTGGAGCCGGATGAGCCTGTGAGGCAGACGACTGAGATTCACCCCGTCTCCCATGGTAAGTGCTGTGGCTTCGCGGTATTGAAGTTCAGGCGTCTGAGTGAGAGTAGTCATTGTCGAAAACGGGGTGAGGCTCCGCCTCAACATCGTCGACACGCCTGGCTACGGAGACCAGATCAACAACGAAAACTGGTACGTGTACCATGCCGCGTCTCTCTTTGGCCGACCAAAAGCCGATCTGACGCGTCTCCCTGGGTCTGTGCAGCTGGGACCCCATTGTGAAGTACATCAAGGACCAGCACAGCGCGTACCTCCGCAAGGAGCTCACCGCGCAACGTGACCGCCACATCCAGGACACGCGTATCCACTGCTGCCTGTTCTTCATCAACCCCACGGGTCACTCCCTCCGCCCCATTGACATCATCGTCATGAAGAAGCTCAGCGAGGTCGTCAACGTCGTGCCCGTCATTGCCAAAGCGGACAGCTTGACGCTCGAGGAGCGGGAGGCGTTCAAGCAGAGGGTCAGTGCTGACTACCTGCGCAGAAAGGTCGACATCCATCTCACTCCTTGCGCTGTAGATTCGGGACGAGCTCGTGTACAACAACATCCGTCTCTATCCTTTCGACACGGAGGAGAACGATGAGGAGGAGATCCAGCTCAACGAGACCATCCGGGTCAGTCGCGTTTCCCCGCTTTCATGTCTTCTTTTATCCTAACAACCGCCGCAGAGCATGATTCCCTTCGCCGTCGTCGGCTCCGAGCGCACCGTTATTATTGACGGCAAGCCCGTCCGCGGCCGCAAGAACCGTTGGGGTGTCGTCAACGTCGAGGACGAGCGGCACTGCGAGTTCGTCCACCTCAGGAACTTCCTGACCCGGTACGTTTTCTTTCATCATAGACGCGATAATGCAGTGCTGACACTCGGACAGGTCACACCTACAGGATCTCATCGAGACGACTGCCCAGATCCACTACGAGGCATTCCGGTCAAAACAGCTGCTCGCACTCAAGGAGCAGACCAACGCGCGCCCGTCCGCCGCGGCGCAGTGAGCGGTCGATACCCGGTCGCGCGTCCCCCGTGCGTGACGTGTTGCCGTTGGTCGTGTTGGTGGGCCGTGGTGTGGTTAGTTTGGGAGTGCGATTTGATACCCCTTTGGATTCTGTCTGCCGTTGTCGTTGTCGGTACCCGTCTTGCACGTTTGAACGCTCGCTCGTTGCTTCTTCTGGATGTCAGATAGCCCGTACGCCCTGCCCCGTATAGTGCGCCCTCTCCCCCTGTTGTCTCGATCTTACCTGTTTGGCTCCGTGCCTCTACGCTCGTTTATAATAGCATACTTCCCGCGGCTTCGTGACGAGCAGGTATGCGACTTGGCAAGACGTGTCGGTGGTCACTGCGCGGCAAGATGTCAAGATGTATTGGTGGTGAGGAAATACGGTACCATGCCGCTGAAGCAGTGTACAAGGCAAGAATACAATCTACAATATGGTACAACATAGGAAAGCGAATAAAAGCGGGCGATTATACAGCATGGCGACGAGAAACAACAGTAAACTTGGTGAGGACGGCTAGTCAGCGAAAGCGACGCGCTTCTGCTTCTTGCGCGGAGGCTCCGAGGAAGCATCGGCTTTCGAGGTTTGGTCCGGAGTCGCCGCGGATACCTCAACCTGCACTTGCTGCGCTCGAGAGGGTGCGCTAGGAGGCGGCGGAATGTCGAACAGCGGCACGTCGAGGTCCACGAGGCGCTCAGCCGTCGGTACAGGTAGGAATGTCGGATGCTGCAAGACGAATCATTGTCAGCTAAGGTATACCGTTCAAAGGTCAGGATGCGCACCTCGAGGAACTCGCGGATGGTGCGGTCGTCTGTGGCTGCTTTGGCAAACTCTTGCCTGTTCTCTCGGAGAGCCTTGCTGCGCGCGACCATCACCTCTTCGAAGGTGGACCGAATGGCGAGCGTTGTGACTGTACGGACGGAGGTTAGGCGGGGTCTATACGGAACGGGAGAAAAGACTAACCGTGTACAACCTTGCGGGTTTGGCCTATACGGTGCACTCGCTAGAGAGAGAGAGAGAGAGTTCTGAATCTGCTTCATCGACGCATAGGACGGAAACTAACCTTGATTGCCTGTGACTCCACATCGGCCTTGTAGACAGGTTCACAGAAGATCACTCGCGACGCTGATACCAGGTTTCTGCAAATCGGCAGAGGTGAGTGGACAGCTAGCTGGAAGCTGAGTCCAGCATCACTCACAATCCACGGGCCCCGTACTTGAGCTCGAGTAGCAAGACGCGGTACAGCTCCGAAGTCTCGAATGTCGTGATCATCTGCTGGCGTTCCTCTCGGTCCCGCTGGCCGCTGAAAGACAGGTACTTGATCCTGCAAAGGTCAAACGCCTCGGCGATGAAGGAGAGCGTGGCGGGAGACTCCGAGAAGATGAGGAACTTCTCCTCGGAGCCGTACGTGAGGACCTAGTGAGGCTTCCTGTCAGGCCGCCTTCCAAAGCTTCGAGCAAAAGAGAGCGCTTACCTCATTCAGGATATAGTCGAGCTTCGTGGAAGTAGAGTTCCGGATCCTAACGCCTGCCACAGGCGAGAGACGTAGCATCGCAGATGCGACCGTGCGCTGCGAGGCGTCGTTGTTCGGGGTAGGGGCTTCCTCCCCGCTGAACGCGGCCGTCAGGCGAGCGAGCGCCGCCTCCATCTCCCGCTGCATCTCCGCCTTCTTCTCCTTGGCGCTGGCGCGCTTCGCGGCATCCAGGGAGTCCGGTGGTTTGTGGGAGTCGGACAAGTGTCGGTCCCGAGTCGACTTCTTTTTGCCCTGTTCTCTCAATCGGAGGACCTCTTTGTACGCTTGCTCCCGCTCCAGGAAAGCCTTCCCTAGGTCGACGATCTTGGCGACGTTGGAGAGCGGTCGCTCAGTCACAGATTGCCGGAGCTCGATCAATGCATTGGGCGGAAGTAGAGGCACCGGGCTTGCGGAGCGAGCGAGTTCCCCGAAGGGGCTCCATGCGTCATATACCATCGAAGGCAGCTTATCAACACGGTGGAAGATGTGGTAATGGCTTTGAAGTGCGATCCACACTGGGTCATCAATGGCCGAACGCCTGTGAACGAGAACATGTTAGTGCTCTCTGGAATACAGAATGGCGTCTTGCAGATCCCCACAGATGAGCAATGGACTGCTTAATCAACTCGAAGTCATCAGAGGATCCGTTGCGACTGCGCAGGTTCTCCAAGGAGCGCTGAGCGTTCCTGAGCCGCTCATCGAGTCCGCTGTCGACGACATGCCAGAACATAACGCTGCGAACGGCATCAGCTGAGGTGAGGCGACGACTACCAACGCAGAGACATACTGAGAGATGTTGGATACAAGCTCTTGAAGGTGAGCCGCGTTCTGTATCAGGCGTTAAAATTGTATCCGCTGGGAGCAGGTGAAGTAGCCATACCCGAGGGTGGAATAGGTAGTCCTGTACAGTTTGGCAATCAGTGACTGCTGCAATAACGCACTAGGTGAGCCCTTCTTACCAGGTCTTTCCTCTCCGAATCGACAGCATTGACGGCAATCGTTGCTTGGATCAGGTTGTACGTCTTGACCGCGAATGGATCCATGTCCAGCAGGACTGTCTTGTGGTTCAACAAAGCAAGGCTGACTTCGCTCTCCACGTCCTCGATTCTGAGGACTGTTGAGCATATACAAAACGTCAGAGTTTGAGTACACTCACCGATGTCGGACCATCACCGACGACATCACCTGGACGAGGACGTCCAAATCCCAAGGGTATGGTCCAGTTGGAGAAAACAGAGGATTTGAAACCAAGGTCGCGAAGGCCTTAGGATCTGACTCGGATGCAAAGGGCATCATCTTCAGGAAATCGGTTAGCATGTTGCCCAGTTTCCGCAGGTCGTGGCGCTCGTCGGGATGCCAGACTCGTTGTCCATCGATTTGCCCCGCGAGCTCATCCTCGTCCTCAGGATATTGCAGCTCGCTCCCAGAACCAAAGTTCAGTCCCAGGAGATTCGCTGAAGTGCGGGCAATGAGCAGAATGCAATGCCACAACAAACGGAAATACGTACTGGTGGGAGTCCCGGTTACAATCCATCGCCTCTCGACACTAAGGAGCTTGGTGAATATGGCATAATTGGTCCGCTTCTCGGCAGTGTTGTGACCCTCGTCTACGACGAGACGCTTCCATCGAACCTGGAGTAGCGGCGAGACGTCCTTGTGTCGGCTGCACCTGCACCTAGTGAACAATTCACACCGACAGATGTTCCGGACGAATAGACTCTCTAAGTCCTTCTTCCTCGACTCCCGCGAGAATCCTGTATCCATCCGTAGTGAGCTCATGTATCAGAGACGGACGGAATGTGTACTCACGAGACTGACTCATAAGGACGATCTGATGTGAAGGAAGCAGATCATCAGTGAAAATTCAAGGTGGCAATGCATACGGCATGTGTGCTCACGTCGTAGTAAGTGGCAAGGGCAGGCGCGTCGGGGAGTTCCCGCTTATCGTCAACCAAGAGTACACGCAGCATGTCAGTGCAGTGCTTGAGAATCTCGTTCGCCCACTGTCTCAGCAGGTTGTCTGGAACAATGACCAAAGTTGCAGACGTCATGTACATGACTTTCGGTCCGGACCCATTGCTTTGCCGTGCGCGTCGCCCGTAGGAGTCAGGCGGGTCAGGAGAGTGGAGGTAGTATGGGACGTTCGCCATGAGTGGCTTCCAGAGGTTATGCCGTTCTAACCGTTCCTGTTCCTCTGGGTCGCGGAGAGGGATGCCTTTCGGTGCTACTCGACATTTGTGGAGTATGATGTCGACGAGAGATGGGAAGACACCGTCGCCTTGCACCTTGCGTCCCGTATACCCGGACAGCTTGGCACGCTCGGAGATGACAGCAGCGGTCTGGAAGCGTCGAAATGCGAGCGGCGTCAATGGGTTGCGTTCCTCGAGGATCCCCTCCTCGGGAGCCGCTAGTTCGTCGAGGGTCGCGAGAATGAGTGAGAGAATGATGACGGTCTTCCCCGTCCCTAGACAGCGCAGGACATTAAGTGATTGCGAGAATGCATGCAGACTATGACCTACCCAGCTCTTCACAGAGTATGCCGCCACGGACAGCCGAGACGCGGGGACGTTCCGACACGATCTCCATAGTCGCCGGCTGCATGAAGAAGACCTTCCCGTCTACGCCCTGGATCGGTACATAGAGCGGGTGCTCAATTGTACCGGTATTTGTCTCTCGAGCCATCATGGTCCCGACGCTCCGGCGCTGGTACTGGTAAAGCCGCGTCCGGAGACCCGGTATCTCACCCTCGACAGGAGGGGAAGACGGCGATGGCAAAGCGTTGTAGATGTCAAGGAGCGTTCTGTTATCCTGTGGTTCGTGTGAGCTTTGCATAATGTAGATGAAAGGAAAAGGCGCATACAGCGGTCTGATTGACGAAGTAACTTCCACTAGAGGAAGACGCGGCGCAACCCTCCCACAGTGAAGGGTCCCTGCGAATGCGGTAGAATAGCTTCTTGAGGTACTTGCATCCCTTGGAGACAGTATCTTCGTCGCGTTCACGTAGCTCGCCCCGGGATCCCGCCAAGTCCCACGGGATGATGTAGAGGCGCACGAAGAGCTGCGCATGCGCCGAGTCAACGTGGTACGTGGCCGCAATGAAGCGGTATCGGACGAGAAACGAGATGCTGTCGAGTACTCCGCTGTCGTCGCGGAAGCCTACGACAACCTCCGGGAAAATCCGCCAGCCGTCCTCGGCGATATCCTCTTTGCCAGAGACTCGGAAGCTACGAAGCGAGGAGGCATCGGCGTCGAAGACGATCGTTCCAGCTGGCAGGAAGTTGTCCAGCACCGAGTAAATGTCCTTCTTGCCGTTGAAAACGCGGTCAGCAATTCTCGTGGCCATGGAGGACCTCAATTCGTGGTTGGTGCGTGTGTGGCCAGTGGCACGAGAAGGCGCTAATAGTTATGGTAGTCTCGCAGCCCTGACAGTCGCTTCGCGTTCCGTCAATAGCATATATGGTTCACGAACGCATTTCACCCACCTTTCAAGCGAGGAACGCCTTCAAAATCTTCGGTCAATGTCAAAACGGGAGGGCTGCGGCCTGTGGTGTAGACGGTCGGAGTCTAAGCTGCACCGGGGTCGAGCGCTCGTTGTTCCTATTTACCTAAAGTAGATTTTCGGTGCGCACTTTTAGGCGCCGTATTCGTATGCATCGAGCATGACAGAATTCGAATATGTTCGAGTTCCGAATGGCAAACATGGAATGGTTGAGTATGCTACCCGTCCATGGCAGATACATGAGCGCAAGTACAACGTGTGATCCGTAGAGATACAACTCTGCAATCATTTTCTCTATGCGCTCCGAATAGTACATCGACATGTCTACTACAGTACATTTTGCGTACTACACCCAGATTGACCCTCTAATCTATCACGCCGAATCCTGCTGGAATTACATCACGACAACGAATAGGTATTATGCAATCCTACGGTACTGTCCGCGCCGTTCATAGGCCCACTGCAGCCCAGGGCCATCTCCTTGCTCTCTTGCACGCCCTCGTCGTGTTTCACCGCTCCGCCGCCCTTGCCTTCGAGCGTACCAAGCCCACCGACCTCCATGCGGCCCTTGACGTTGTCCGCACGGAGCTTCTCGAGCGACTGGAGGTATGCCTCGTCAACGCCCCCGGTGACGTACTCCCCGGTGAAAACGGAGCAGTCAAACGTCTCGAGCGCGGGGTTGAACTGCCGCACGGAGGCGACGAGGTCGGGCAGCGTCTGGAAGATCACGAGGTCGGCACCGATCGCGCGGGCAATTTCGTCGTTCGAGCGGTTGTGTGCGACGAGCTCTGCGCGGGAGGGCATGTCGATGCCGTACACGTTGACGTGCCTGCATGCAACATGAGCACACACACAGTCGGAGAGCTAGGGAGGGAAGGCCTACCGAATGGGCGGCGCACAACTTGCAACAATGACCTTCTTCGCTCCGACGTCCTTCGCCATCTGAATGATCTCTTTCGAGGTTGTACCCCGCACAATGGAGTCTGCAACGAGAGTTGGCATGCTATCCGATGAGACCGGGGTTGTACGTACCGTCTACGATAAGGACGTTCTTCCCGGAGAACTCGAGCGCCATGGCGTTCAATTTCCTGCGTACATTCTTCCGCCTGACGACCGGTGAGCTCAGTCGGCATGCAGACGTAGAGCCTGACATACCTCATCTGCTGACCAGGCATGATGAATGTCCGCCCGACATACCGGTTCTTGATGAACCCTTCCCGGTATGGCAGCTGGAGCTTCTGCGCCAAGTTGAGCGCAGCGACGCGGGACGTGTCGGGCACGGGTATAACGACGTCGACGGTGATTTTGTGCTCGTCCAGCACGCGCTTGACCTCGTCCGCAAGGGCATCGCCCATCGCCATACGACTCCGGTACACGCTGACGCCGTCGAGGACGGAGTCGGGACGCGCGAAGTAGACGTACTCGAAAATGTCGGGGGCGAAGGTCGCAGGGGCGCTGACTTGCCGACGAGACACGCCGTTGCGAGTGATGATGACCGCTTCGCCAGGTCTGACGTCCTCCCACTCGCCGAATCCGCTGGCGTCCGCGACGACACTCTCGCTCGCGAAGAGCCAGTCCTTGCCCTGGCCGCCGCCGAGCGCTTTCCGCCAGCCCATACCGAGAGGGCGGATGCCGTTCGGATCGCGGAACGCGATCACGCCGAAGCCGGCGAGCATCGCGACGCACGCGTATGCGCCCTTGACCTGCTGCATGAGGCCGCCGACCGCGGTGAAGATATCTTCCTCGTTGATACGGAACTTGCCCGTCTGCTGGAGGTTGTCGGCGAAGATGTTCAGGAGAAGCTCAGAATCGGAGGTGGTGTTGATGTGCCTGTGCGCAACCGCATCCATGTAATGCAAGAGGTTCGCGGTATTGATTAGGTTGCCGTTCTGATACCCGGTCAAAAGTTGGAACGGTGAAGGGCCGAGGGGGATGACTTACATGGGCCATAACGATGCCATACGGAGAGTTCACGTAGAAGGGCTGAGCCTCTGCGTGATTCGAGCTGCCAGCAGTCGGATAACGCACTAGGGAATGCTGAGCACCTTCGCTATGAGCATACAGTACGTGCAAGGGTACTCACCATGGCCGACACCCATTCCGCCAATCAACCTCGAAATCGCGGTGGCGTCAAAGACATCTCTGACCATGCCGTTCGCCTTGCACTGGTAGAAGCGTCCCTTCGGCCCGCAAGTGACGATACCGCATGCATCTTGCCCGCGATGCTGGAGAAGTGAGAGACCTTCGCAGATCTCAGAAGCAGCATCGATCGAGGGGTCGTGCAGGAGGAGCCCTAGGATTCCACACACTGCACAAAGTCAGAGACCGGCACGTCGACGCACGCCGGGCAGACTCACTCGTTGGCAGCGGGCACTTATACGGTCTACGATGGACGCGGCGACCAGCAATGCACGAACGTGTGCGGGGGTACTTTGGGACATCTTTCAAACTCGAGAACAGTGGCGATCTGCCTTAGACCTCCCGCCAAAATTTCTGGCAGACCGGTCCGCTCGATAATTCCTCGGGACGAGTACCCGTCTCCGGGGTCCCGGGTGCCAGGGCTCCCGTTAGCGCCAGATTATCGGCCGATGGGGTGGCAGGCGGGTGACCTCAGAGTTACGAAGTTTGCGCATCTGCGTGCAGCATGAATGGTGCTGGATTATTCGCTGGGTTGGGCGCAAACGTGTGTGTGGGTCTGCGTGATGGCTGAGGGCGAGGAGGGCGAGGCGGAAGGCGGGGGGTCGGGCGGAGGAGGTCGGGGGAGGCCGGCGACGGGGCTGTCGGAGTTTGAACGGCGAACTTTATTCCCCTACGTGTCGGGCGTGCGAGGTGCTCTCACCACCGCTCACCTCTCCAACTTCACTGTCCACGTCGTCCACGATGCTCACCTCGCGCGGCGTACACCGTCTCTCCCGTAGAGCGCTGAACAGCGCGAAGAAGACGAACGCCTTCTTCTCGACTGCCGTCGCCGCGCCCATCATCGCCAGGGCCGCGTCCGCTCCTTCCTCCTCACAACGCGCCCTCCCCCGCTACGCCCCCGCCCCCAAGTCTGGTTTGTACCACTTCCCTGCTCACAGGGAAGCCCGCGAATCTGACCCATTTTCCCCCATTTTCTGTCTATTTTCTGACGAGTAGCGCGTTCGTACGCGACTGAGGCGACTGGCACGGTCGGCCACGTAAAGACGGTCATTGGTGCCGTCGTTGACGTTCAGTTTGAGACTGAAAACCTCCCTCCCATTCTCAACGCGCTTGAGGTCGTTGACTTCCATGGTGGTCGCCTCGTCCTTGAGGTCGCTGCCCACCTTGGCGAGAACTCGGTCCGTACCATTGCCATGGATGGTACCGAGGGTCTCGTTCGTGGGCAGAAGGTCGTCGACACGGGTGCTCCCATCCGTATTCCCGTCGGTACCGCTACCCTTGGTCGTATCATGAACGTCATTGGTGAGCCCATTGATGAGCGTGGTCCCATCAAGGGCGTCAAGCTCTCCCCCATCCACGCGGATCCCCCGGCCTTCGTCGACCAGTCGACGACTGCTGAGGTCCTGGAGACCGGTATCAAGGTCGTCGACCTCCTCGCTCCCTACGCTCGTGGTGGAAAGATTGGTCTCTTCGGTGGTGCCGGTGTCGGCAAGACTGTGTTGATTCAGGAGCTGATCAACAACGTCGCGAAGGCGCACGGTGGTTTCTCCATCTTCTGTGGTGCGTCATGGAGTCTCTTCGCGCACTCGGACGTGTCTTGAACCTAGTTATCCTCTCCTCAGGTGTCGGTGAGCGTACCCGTGAGGGTAATGACTTGTACCACGAGATGATTGAGACCGGTGTCATCAACCTCGAGGGTGACTCCAAGGTCGCTCTCGTCTTCGGTCAGATGAACGAGCCCCCTGGTGCGCGTGCTCGTGTTGCGCTCACTGGTCTCACCATCGCGGAGTACTTCCGTGACGAGGAGGGCCAGGACGTGCTTCTGTTCATCGACAACATCTTCCGTTTCACCCAGGCTGGTTCGGAGGTGTCTGCTCTGCTGGGTCGTATCCCCTCTGCCGTCGGTTACCAGCCAACGCTCTCGACGGACATGGGTGGCATGTACGTCATCTTCACTGACGTAAAAGGAATGTCATTCTCACGCATCTCGTGACCAACAGGCAGGAGCGTATCACCACCACCAAGAAGGGTTCCATCACCTCCGTGCAGGCCGTCTACGTGCCCGCTGACGATTTGACGGATCCTGCTCCCGCGACGACCTTCGCTCACTTGGACGCCACGACTGTGTTGTCGCGTTCCATTGCTGAGCTTGGTATCTACCCCGCTGTCGACCCTCTGGACTCCAAGTCCCGTATGCTTGACCCCCGTATCGTACGTATTCTTAAATCTCCGCTTTACACCGTGTCTCATGTCTCTCGCGCATACAGGTTGGCCAGGAGCACTACGAGGTCGCGACCGCTGTGCAGAAGATCCTCCAGGACTACAAGTCGCTCCAGGATATCATTGCTATCCTGGGTATGGACGAGTTGTCCGAGGAGGACAAGCTGACTGTGCGTTACCGCCGCCAGCTTATATGTTGCGCAATGACTGACAATATCTATCCCACAGGTCGAGCGTGCTCGTAAGATCCAGCGTTTCATGTCGCAGCCCTTCGCTGTTGCCCAGGTCTTCACTGGCTTCGAGGGCAAGCTCGTCCCGCTCAAGGACACCATCCGCTCCTTCAAGGAGATTCTGTCTGGCGCGCACGACAACCTGCCCGAGTCCGCGTTCTACATGGTCGGCACGATCGAGGACGTGAAGGCGAAGGCCGAGCAGCTCGCGAAGGAGATGGGCGAGTCCTCATGAGCGGCTTGACTGACGGCGGACGGTCGGCGACGGTGTGCGCGCGTGCGACACGGTGGTGCAGGGCTGGATCCTTCTTACCTTAGACCTTGCATCCCCAATAAAAGAACCGCATCTTCTAATTCTGCACTTGCTACAGTTGTCTACTGCGTTGTGTCTTCGACTGCTCGGACGTATATAGTAAGACGAACAAAGATATGGTTCCTATACATGCTTCACATGCTGTGGTGGATTCAGACTGCTGGCGCGCCTCGCGAGTGGATGCTTTCTAGAGCGACAAGGGTCGAGCTTCGAGTGCTTCATGGCAGGATATTGAGACATGGCGATTACCCTGGGCTTTCTATAACGTTAACAGCAAGTATATACACAGAATGCACAGCGACAGCAATGATTAGATGACAGCACCTATAAAGCCCTCCAGTTGACACAAGACCCCAAGGAAACAAACAAAGATACCCATAAAACCCAAAGAGAGATCCCTCTATCGTAGAATATGATTCCATACTCTTGCGGACCTGCCGCATATCCGTATACTGCGTGCCCCCCTCAGATGCAGGAAATACACAGGGTGCCGCGCTGCTGGAACCCGCCCAATCGGCTGGAGATCTCCTCGCGGATCTCCTTCTCCAACCCGTCGCGCTCGCACGAGACGTAGAACATGACCATCAGGCCGTGGAACTCGGCGCGGCTGAGGTCGCGGTCGATGCGCGCCCAGTCGAGCGCGACGAGGTCCGAGACCGACGCGATGTCGAGCGAGAACGAGACCTCCTGGAGGTGCCGCGAGCGCACCTGCGAGAGCATCGCGGTCACCCACGGGAAGAGCCGGTGCGACAAGAACGCGTGCGACGCGCGCACGTCGAGCCCGCCGAAGTGCAGCGCGCGGAGCCCAGTGTTGTGCGCGAGGCTGAGCTGGTTCTGCAGAACCGCTGGTAGGGGAGGAAGAGCGTCAGCTCGGTTATGCCTCGGATGTGGGAAAGGGGAGACGCTCACCATCTTCCGAGACTCCGGCGGGGAACTCGACCTGGAGCGACTCGAGGGAGGAGCCGCTCGCTTGAAGGAGGTCCCCGACCGCCTGGGTGTTCTCGAGTTCCCGCCAGCAGAGCTGGATCGTCCGCAGCCGCTGCTCCTCGGGGTGCTTCAGCAGCCACTCTGTGACCAGAGTCGGCGACGACTTCGGGTCGAGGAAGAGGTAGGAGAGGTGCATGCTTCCCGCCTCCGAGAACTCCTGCAGAGCGTTCGGGTCCTCGAACGGAGAGGGCGAGTCGTCCTTCCAGGACACGGCCTGGAAGTAGAGCTCCTGGAGGGCGGGGAAGCCGGACAGGAACGCGATCACGTCTCGAGACGCGTCGAAGGAGACCTCGAAGAGGAAGAGCTGCCGGACGCTCTTGAACACGCCAGCGAACGCCGCGCGCGTCTGCTCGCTGAGGGCATGCCACCGCACGCGTGCGAGGCCGAGGGTGGTGATGTGCGAGAGGAGGGGCAAGAGCTCAGCGGTGCCGTTCACCCACGCGTCGTCCTCCTGTGCGGCGCCCTCGGGGGTCGCGCCGTCGTAATCTGCGCTGAGGGAGAGCTTGCGGACGCAGAGGGCGATGCTCGGAGCGGAAGCGAGGAGCATCCGGAAGCGCACGACGTCGTCCGCGTGTCGGAGGCGGACGTTCCGGAAAAGATGGTAGCGGCTGCTGGGGAGCCATGCCTTGCAGGTGAGGCTGCATGCCCGGAGGGACTCTATGTCGTCCCAGAGATAGTCTATGGTCTCATCGCAGAGCTCGGGTGGAAGAGTGACTCGGGGGAACTTCATGGAGGGCAGACCACAGCTGCCGTGAAATCTGTCTAGACAGCCGTCTCATTGAGTACACGCTTTTAGCTGTCCACTGCGGGTCCACCATATACTCACAAGGGTCCGGAGGTAGTGGAAGGAGGGGCGCAGGACAGCAGGGCGCGCTGCTATCTGTCGCGAGGTATATAACGAGCCGGTATAGCCTGCGAACGCGGCAGGCCGTTAGCTGATGCTGATGACTCGAACCTTGACCAACTTTACCTAAAGTCTCATGTTTCGGACATGTCTCCGCGGTCCTTCCCCGCATTCCGGGGTTGTATGTAGCACGCCCTGATTGGCCACACCGTCAAAGGTCGATAAGGCGACCTGGTGGGAGCACCCCGAGCCGGCGGCAGTACCTTCTGCGACCATCCGGCGCTTGCGAAAAGTTTAGACCTGCGGCACTAGTCTCCCGGAGAGCCCGAAGGGGTACTCCTCGATAGGGCGAGGGTTGATGGCAGAGCTAGACAGGAGCCTGGTGAGCTGCAGTCGATGTCATACGCGGACTTGTGGCAAGTTCACTCGTCCTCTCTCCAGCTGCAGCATGTCCACACTCGTTCATCTTCAAATGCGCCCCTTTGCGCGCGCTGTGACCCCATCATGCCGACGAGAAGTGCTCTGTGCGTCCAGGGCGCGCTCCCAACTCGTCATCGCCCGTCGGCTGAAGTCCAGCAAGGCCGCGAAGACGGAGGCCTCTCAATCCGCTTCGACTGCCAGCAAGAGCAGCACTCAACCATCTCAAGTTGAGAAGGAGACCCTTCCGTGGCAGGAATACTTGGCGATCCGCAAGCGGAAGCGGAGATGGGAGACGGTACGTTTGTACGCCAGTGTCCTACTGCAGCTTATGCCACTTGTTACTTTCTGGAGTTCTGACGGTTCTGCAATGCTGTAGGCCGTGACCATTCCCGCGACCGTTGCGGGCTTTGTTGCGGGCTTCTCATACTTCGCGAATATGGAAATGGATCCCACAAAGCCCATCTTCGTATGTGCTCCTCGGCTTCCTGCACTGCCCTTATGGACTCGTGGTCTGACTCGTGGCCCACGTTGGACAGAATATCGACCCAATGTGGGTGTACGGCGGTGCTACCCTAGGATGCGCAGGTATGCCTGATGCATCGCCCAAGCACCCCTCGATTCGGCTCTCATGCTTCTCGTGCACAGGCTTGGGCTACCTCATCGGTCCCGTTATTGGTTCTTCCATATGGCGGCTCACTCATCGCCGCTTGATGAGGCTTATTGAACAACGCGACAAGGAGTTCCATCAGCACATTGTCAAGAACAGGGTTGACCCTACTGCTCAGAGTGCAACGAACCCTGTCCCGGACTACTACGGTAAGCAAAATCGAGTTCAGGTTTATTATACGTGCTGAGACTTGATTTGCTAGGCGAGAAGATCGGGTCTCTGCATGACTATAGACAGGTACGGCATGCTTCATCATGCTACTGGGACATCAGCTCATTGCTTCGCTACGTTACTACAGTGGCTCAGGGATCAAGCCAAGTTCCGCAAGAAGGCGGCGGGTTTCCTCTCCGAAGACTAGACTACGCGTCCCTTCTCGCTACGCATTCATAATTTTACTGACTTTCTCTTGCATCAATGCGCACATGTCAGAGAGTACAAGGCAAAGATGGCATATGGATACTTGGACGTAAGTGTTGACGCGTAAGTAGCGCTCTCGATGCTTGTAATACGGACTCCCCTTTTTTGTCACTTGAATACGGATGACCAGGTGCGGATTCGGTATACTTATCGAGTTTGAAAGTACGTGGTTCACACAGCTTCTCTTTCCGTTCGCACGTCCCTGCCCCGCGACTAGGGCGTGGTGTCCTGGGGTGCACCGCTTGTGGCTGAAAGAAGCTCGTCTTATGGGCGCTGCGGGAATCTGGGTTGCAGTGGCTAGGCAGCCCTCTGTCCCGGAATCCTTGTTATATAGGCTGCATGTCCGCCTGCTCAGCCTTATCTCCCCTCTCCTGCACCACCATGGAGCCATCACTCGCACCGTCTGCGCCGAGCTCTCTCCCGCAGAATCCAGTCCAACTCACCATAAATACTGCTGTAGCCCCTTCCCGGCGCCCGGCGCCCACCACGACTGCAAGCGGCAGGGCGCCGCACCGGACCGGGAGTACAGCTTCCGCCCGTGCAGCTGTGTCTGCATCTGCACCTCGCGAAGGCTTTTGGCGCAAAGTCAAAATGCTCCTAGGGTACGCGGGGCGTTTCGAAAGGGACCGAATACGGCGCCGGCTGTTCGTCCATGTTATCACGTCCGTGGTGTTCGCGTCAGCTCAGGTAGGTATCATCTGTACGCTCGCGTCTTCCCATGTGTCGTTTCTTCGTCTCACTTAGATGTATGACTTATACCGCTCCATTGTCAGATCATTGTCACAGCAGTGTTGACTGCCTATGGAGTCTCACATACCGCCACTGCCGGAGCCTTCGATGGCCTGTCTGAGTTCGCGATCTGCAAGGACCTGGCCATCATGAATTTGATATGGCTTGCCCGTACCGCTCTTGCCTGTTACATCTCCTTCTGGATCTACTGGACGAATCATCCGAGGCGAGTTGTTCTGCTTTGCGCAACGAGAGCCCCGCGCTGAACTTCTTCTATCTCGACTAGGTCCGACGATGCGATATGTCCTCTTGACATCACTGGGTTGCGCGTTCTGTAAGAGGGCGCCCTTCGCAGCCCTTGCTCCAGTAGGCTGATGAGAGTCGACAGCATACGGAAGTTTCTGCCCCTCGCGACGTTGATGTGCTTCCTCATTCCCATCATCTTCCTTGCCCAGCGTGGGCGCACTTGCCTCGACTTCGCCCCTCACATCACAGCGCTCACGCTAACCATCCTCTGCGCCGCCTTTTTACGCTTTACCTTCAGCAAAGCTATCTCTGTGAGTGTTGAAGATTTCGTGCGTCCCGTCTACGTCTGGTTCACGCCGCATGTCAGCTGCTCTGCACCAGCAGAGTAACCCGAGCACCAGAGAAACGTCATCTCACCCGGGCTGAAGTCGACCGCATCCCGTCGGTGTACTACATCCCGCCTCCTCCGGACGACTCCCCCGCCAGCCCCATCTCGCTGCCCGAGCGAACGCCCTCCTACCCTCTGGGCACCCCTCGTGCCCAGCGCAGGAAGGCGCATCGCTTCATCCTCTTCCGACCACTGGCCCGCCCATCGCCTGCCGTGGGAGGTGGTCAGCAACAACAGGGGAACGCGGGCGCGCCCGATGGTGCGGACGCGTGGGAGGCGAACTGGGAGCCCGCGGAGCTCCCGTACGTGCGCCTCGAAGACAACCAGGCGACTTGCTCGATCTGCCGTTCGGACTTTGAGGCGCCGCCGAGACGTGCTGAATCTCTACTCCCTGAGGGCAGGGAGGCGCACGAACTGACGAGTTTGCCGCGGCGGCCGCCTTTGAGCGTGCAGCCCTCGGAAATCTTCGAAGTGCGCGTGCGCGTCGAGTCTTCGCAGCCGGCAGACGCACCGCAAGGCCCGCGTGCCGGCGCTGGCAGTGGAGCCCCGCCCAGGGCTCTTCGACTGTTGAGTTGTGGTCATGCATTCCACGTACGTCGACTTCTCACTGTCCCAATTCGCACTCCTCGTTGACGCAGACGTCGTAGAAAGAGTGCATTGATCCTTGGCTGCTGGGACACGCGACGTGGTGCCCGAACTGCAAAGGGGCGATCGAGATCGCGTCTCCGCCCGTTAGCAGGTGGAGGAGCTGGAGGAGGCAGGGCACGGTATGATGCCTGCGGCACGCGTAGCGAGAGACTTGAGCTTGACTGATTGAAGGTTCGTCGATTCTATGCTCGATACTGTGGTACCGTCTCACGTTGCTTTTCAGAACACTGGATCGAAGTCCGCGTGCGAATGAATGCGAATCTCATGCTGTTGCAATGTACTGGGTACACTCAATGATTCAGAGTCGACGTCGTCGTCGTAGCTGAACATTATCGAAGGACTGGGTGTGGCGCTCCTGAGCGGCCTGCTTCCTTCAAGCGCATTCGACACCTCTCCATCTTGCAAGTTGCAATGGCAGGTCTGTCGCTTCGGGAAGGCCCTCTCTCAAAGCCTTGTGATGCAAAATGATCGATACAACTGAAGACCGCTGTACAGCGGGATAGCACATCACATACGACAGTATTAAAGCGTACGGCAAGATGACAGGGACACGTATTGCCCGAATGACGCCGGCTCCGGGTCTGCAATCCCACTGTACGATGTTCTTCCTTGTGCGGCCGAGCGAAAAGCGACGTTCTTGTCGCATGCATAGGTACAGCCATATCTACTTACGACGTGAGCGGTCGCTCACTTGAGCTCTTGTCTATGGCTGTACAGAATGGCATGGGGTGCCTAAGTGCCTTATGAGGCTGTGGTCGGCCCTTTGGTCCGCTGCATTCATATTGATAGGCGCTTATACCCGTATATATAACTCGTGAGTACGTTGACACCGACCCATCCGTCCCACGACCCTGCTAATCGTACCAAACGGCTCTTTCTAGGGTCACGCGTTATAACGCGTCCGTCGCAAGATTCTGAATACTACAATGCAGAGCCCAGGTATCAATCTACCAGAGGACCCCTCCTCACTTGGCCAGCGCCGAACGCGCTGGGACGCCATACAAACAGCTCTAGCAGTGCCTATGGCTGAGAGTGAACTTTGGCACGGAATCAAGACGTTCTTTGGGTTTGCGGGCCCAGAGGTGCAACAAAAGTCACGACGGCGCCTTCTGTACCGCCTCTTCTTCATTGCACAAGCCACGACACAGGTGCGTCCCCCACCCTTCCAGTGACATGGTTGCTGATAGATTTACCTTGTGCCGTTCCATGCAGCTGGTCATTACGGTTGTGTTCACAACGTATGGGATTACGACGAAGACCACGGACCCCGGCCGCGAAGGCCGGAGCCAGTTCCGCGCATGTCTCGACTTGTCCATAATGAACCTGGCATGGCTCGCGCGAACCGCCTTGGTGATTTACCTCTTAGTGTGGGGGTATCGCATCAGACAGGTCGGCAGGTGAGCAGGACTGCCAAGAGACGAGTCAGCGCTATGACAGGCCTGATGAACCGAATACAGACGACAAACCATCGTGGAGACTGGACGCTCTGTCAATCCCTTCCACGAGACATCGACCGACAGCGCGGATGACCCAACGCTCGCACCTGGAGAAGAGCTCTACGACGTGATACCCGCCGACAGTAGACGGCGATATAATTTGTGCGTGTCATTCAACCGTTCCCAGGTAATGCCACGATAGGCTCATTTTCAAGTATAGTCTCACAGGAGTTATCGAACCCCTGGTGACAATACTGCTTTTCTTCACCATGCAGATTACGTATATTCTTCGCCGTCGCCGCTGCGGCGAAGTGGCTCCGCATATAGCCCGGCTCACAGGGACTCTGCTGCTCCTGTTCTGCATCACGTTTGCGAGGACACTCAAAGCGGTACGTTGTCGCATATGATGTCTCGTGAAACACTCATGAATGGCGGCCTCTCTTAGGCCTCGTCTCGGAATGCGAAGAAGACCGTGATCGTCAGGCCAGAGCGGAGAGGACCGCTACACCTAGATGGAGAGGACAGAATATCATAGTTCGATTCTCTGCTACTGGGATCCGGTGCTCGCTATCAAGGTAGATACGGTGCGTCATTCGGCGATTCCCTGAATCTGTTATGGCTGACCCGCCCCATACCCATCTGTCTGATACGAAAACGCAGCGCGCGAAACTTGTAAACTATACAGACATGCGGCAAGTCGTTGCCCCGTTACAGAGACAGCAGTGATGTTGAGGTCGCGCCGTTGGTCATGAGATGGCCCTCCGAACGAACGTACCATACGATACGTGCTTCGAAGAGGGCCCGAATCACTCATGATTCCGCCCCGGAGGCACTGTGGCGGTCGACTCATCGTGTCAGACATGGTTCAGATGGCAGACGACGGTTTGTAACGGCAAAGACGCAGTCGTTCGGCGAGAAGCGAGGTCTGGGAATTCGATGCAGACCTCGGAGCTTGATGAGCGGCTCCCTTGACGTACCAGTATAATCTTGTCTTCGCACTGATTGCTCACGCTTTGGCAGGTCCCTTATTAGTGGGCACAGGCCTGTCAGCCTCACGACGTCGCGCACGAACGACCATGTCACAACCTCCCGCTCCCCTCGCTGGATTGCCATCTACGCTAGACCAAAGAGCACTCAATTACACATTTGGTGTTCTCCTCATAGCGTCATGCATTGCATTGTTGTAAGTCCGAGAAGGAATCGATGCGCATGATTAATCCAACAGTAAACCCAGGTTCTATGGCGTTACGCTTCATCAGGCGTACCGATACACGAGAGAGTATGAGAACGACCCAGTTTGGGTCAAATTCTTCGTGAGTGGCAACATTAATCAAGACGCAATGGCTGCTACTGATATGCCGGTCTGTTCACAGGTAGCCTGTGTTCTGTGAGCGTACTATGACGTGTCAAGCACATCAAACGTCTGATCCTCGGTCCTTCAATGCAGTATACTGGAGACTTTCCACGCCATTACAGTCATGCACTGCTGGTGCGTCCGCTTCCTCCCCTCGGATGTATGTCTGCAGTCCTCAAGACTGCGACAAAGCTATTACTACCTCGTGACGAACTTCTTCAATCCAGTGGCGCTTCTTCGTGGCGTTTGGTCCGTGAACCAATCCCTCCCTCTGCATGATCCATCGCTCATGATCGGTTAAGGTCGATCCAGGCAAGTACTGCATAAGCGGAGGGCCAAACGGATTAGTTCATGACTTTACGTGAGAAGCTGCAACCTGTGGTCCAGGTGCGTAACACTGCTGCAGGCCAAGCTCTCACGTCAGTGAACAATCATGCTGCTAGACTCTCGTGCTCTTCACGTCACAGAGGTAACCGCCAGTACATTGTTCTAATGAGCCCATATACGAGCCACTACTGACGATGTGCCTAGCTTCTTCTCATGTCGCGTCTACCTAAGTAAGCGGACATCCATGTTGGTCCTGTACCGCTGAGGGCCCTCACCCCGACGTCCTTCAGTGCGCCCGAAGTACAGGCTACTTGTAGCCGCTTCCGTACGTCGACCCGCTTCCATTCGCCTTGAAGCCTTTCCGACCCATTCTTGCAGGTCCTGTTCTCCCTCGTGGCGCTGGGTGGGTGATCATGAACTCATACATCTGTCACCAACATTGATATGTTCAATCATGCAGTTTTCGGAGCAGGTGCGTCCTCTGGTAGGCGTGAGACTGCAGGCACCTATGAGGACTGGAAAACTACTCTGAACAGCTGCAACCGCTAGGAAGTGAGTACACAATATCTCAGAAGCCGACCTTTGATGAGTCATGAGCTCAACACATGCTCGCGTCCCCAGTATCGGCATACAGACGTTCGGCGATGCTCGCTATTACAATTGGGTGGGTAGTGCCCCCGTATATTCTCATGTCATGATCGCTCACTTGCTTGCAGTGGATGACTGCCGGTGCTCTAGGGGCGGGGATGATCTCGGATAGCCTCACCACCGGCGTCCTGATTGTCACGTTGAGGAACAGCCGTACTGGGATCAAGTTGTAGTCGTCATTTCCCCGAAACTACTTGCTACAAGTGTCTGAGTCCGCAACACAGTAGCGCGACCGACCGCTTAGTCCACCGTCTCATCTTGTATGCAGTCAACACGGGTGGGTGCCAGCGCATTACCAGCTTGATGTTTGCTCACCCGACGGTGTAATCAACCATACGTAGGCCTGCTGACAGGGTAAGTCCGAGTCGCCGAATGCGACAAGCTGCTACTAGCAGTGCACGCATGTTCCCTCAACGCCTATTGAGATGGGTCTGGACAGATTCTTCAATGTTCTGGGACTGACCTGTGCGAGTATCCCCCCTGCATTGCTCCTCGTTGAATCGAAGTGACATCTCGGCGTTACAGGCTTTGGTCATGCCCAACAACTTCATTTACTTTGCCATTACGATCGTCGCTATCAAGAGTGCGTACACTTTCATTCGGCGCTGGGCTGCATAATATGAGTTCTAACATGTGCCCTAGTATACGCTAGCTGCGTCCTTGCGGCGTTCGTGTCTCTCCCGTCTATCTTGCACCTCTGGGCGCCCACCTAACTACTTCGTCGCAGACTGAATTCCCGCACTTCCTTGGCGGAGTTGAGAGGCCCCAGTGTCGTCGAGCTCAGCAGCTTACGCGCTGGGTCGCCCCCTGCTCCGGCTGAGATATGGAATCCCGCGCAGGTGAGCTTAATGCCGCGCCGTCACGGCAGCAACTGATTGCACTCGTGTTGCCTCAGAAACCCGACGGCGTGGACCCGGTGGCTACTAGGTTGGGGGTCCCAGTTGCGTTGGACCTCAATGCCTGAGGTGTCATTCATCCATGTGCTTCTCCTGTCTGCGGCCATCGTACATCGTTCCGCACCTCGAGGCATCCACAAAGCAGATATCCAGTAAACTATTGACAACTATTCTGGCCACTCGAGCTACTTGCTATCCCTTGGAAACCGACCAATCAGTGAATCATGAGTGTCCATCATATGTATCTAGTCCTCTTGAATTATGACCTATCCGGAATAGCCCGCAAAAGACTACTCGGACCGAGTACGTACGCTGCTGATAATGAACTGCCCGACATCTTAGATCATGCAGAGAGCATGGTCGCCCGCCAGTAGTCCTCAGTACCTATCTCTCGATGTAGCCCTGAAAGCTGGAGAGAAGTTCTGAGGTCCACAGCTGCGATGAGTACTGAGTGCACGGTGCCAGCTTTCGGCCGGGTATGTATGGCACTGTACATAGTAGACGCCCGACCTGTACAGCTTCTCTGAAGCGCTGATCGCGGCGACTAATGGAGGAATGCGATGCTGCCGAAACCGAAGCCGGCGACCAGGCTACTCTCCACGCCATCATGCTATGACACAGTCCAGCTTATTCTCGGCTTCCTATACCACCCAACTCTTTGCCTCCCTCCATGACCACCCTGTTCTCAAACCAGCATGAACCATAGTGCGGACGACCGCTCGGCGACGTCGCCGCCACGTACACCGCCAACCTCCACACCGGACCAGTCTGGGGCGTCGGGCAGAGCCGTACCGGCAGCTCCCACTCTCGACGCTGCCCCCGAGCACCCAACCCAAGCAGAAACGGACGGCAGTACACCGAATGGCACGGCTCGTATGTCACCATGGAAGAGGGTACTAGCGTTTCTGGGGTTCTCAGGAGGCACGCAGAGCGAACGTAGAGCACGTCGAAGGATCGTGAGCCTCGTCATCTTCGTGGCTTCGGCGGTAGTACAGGTACGTCTTAGTAGTTTACGCCATGATACGGCCTGAACGTTGATTGCTGGACGATGGTAGATTGTCGCTATCAGCGTCCTCACGGCTTTGGCTGCCGTTCGCAAGAGCCCACAGCCTTCACATGCCGGCCAAACGCAGTTCGGCGCCTGCTCCGACTTTGCCATCCTCAACCTCATATGGCTCGGGAGAGTCATCTTCGTTGTATACCTCCTCTTCTGGGCCCGTTGGATGAAACGCGTCATTTCGTACGTCCCGCTCAGTGCCCACAATCCGCAGATAGGACTGTCTCTAATGTGCCCCGTAGCCGACGGGCTCGGAGGCGAACCGCCAATGCTCCCGGTGGACGGGCTCACGCTCCGGGTGTTGCGACCGATGAACAAGGAACCACCGACTTGGAGGCGGCGGCTGTTGGGGTAGAACCTACTCGCGCGCCGACCGCTATGGATTACATCTGCCCGATTAACCTGATCGCTCTGCATATTCTGTGAGCCTCATCGATCGGTATCGTCCAGACTTCGCTGCTGATCCGTGCGTTACAGTCTCATCAGACTCAGCCCGGCATTGACACTCGTATGGTCCGTGACCGGGATGCTCCTGGCTATCCAGCGAGGGAGCCATTGCCGCGACGCAGCACCCATCGTCACCTCCCTCACTGTCGCGCTGCTTCTCATAATATACATCCGATTCGTGATCACTACCATCATATCTGTGCGTCAAGCCACGTCTTCGGGCCCTGACGTACTCTGACAGCTGATATTTCCTGTAGATGGTGAGAGTGGCGACGATGCGAAGACGCGCCAGCCAGCCGCTCATCGGCAAGCTCTCCCAAGCTGAAGTAGACCGCATCCCGCTCGTGCTCTACATACCCCCACCACCGGGCGACGACGGTACTCACCCCGTATCCGCCCGCCCGCTCTCATACCCGCCGGCGCTGCCGAAACCGCCCCCGCCCGCGCACACGAAGAAGAAGCGTTTCATCCTCTTCCGGCCCAAACACGACCATGAGCATGACATGGACGCCATGCCCACGGCCGCCGAGCTCGAGGACGGCATCGGACGCATGCTTCCCGGAGGCGTGGATTCGTGGGATGCCCGGTGGGAGCCGGCGCCCTATCCACTCGTGCGCCTCCCAGAAAACAAGGCGACGTGCATGATTTGTCTGTGTGAGTTCGAGGAACCGCGGAAGGTCAGCGCCGGTCGTGGTCCGGATGCTTTGCCGGAGGGTGGAGAGGCGCACGAGATGACGGGCGTTCCGCCTCTGTCGCCGGGAGAGGGTCAGGCGCCGGGGAACATAGAGGAGGTGCAGGTGGAGACTCCGCGTCCGACGGACGCGAGGACGGTCGAGATGGCGGATGAGGAGGGCGCAGACGCTCTGCAGCCACTCCGGTTGCTGAGCTGCGGCCACGCATACCACGTAAGTCCGCACGCTCACTTTACCCACGAACGCTACTCACAGTCGGTATGCCATCGCAGAAGGATTGCATAGACCCTTGGCTGACGCAGAAGTCCGGGCGATGTCCGTACTGTCAGCTACGCGTCCAAGTTCCACCCCCGCCACAGAGTGCGCGGAGGCGTTGGTGGCGGAGACGAGCATGAAGAGAGGAGAGACGCAGGCGTTACGACAATAGTGTTGTGCTTTGCTACGTTTGCTTTGCTATTTTGTTGTGGACGTTCACGCATTGCTTGGATCCGGAAGTGTACTCTACATCACCATGTGTATTAGTGCTCAGTATGTGATGCCCAGGCCTCAGACCTCAGCACTCATCTCGTAGACCACGGTCCCTACCGCGGTGCAGTTCTTACATATAGTGTACAGATAGGAACCAATGCTGAACTCCTTGTGATCGTGCCAAGTTCAGCTATGAACGCCCCGTATATTATCGGGGTGCACTCATGCACATTCGTTACCAGAGCCAGGCCCTAAGGACAAAAAGCAAAAGAATCCTCCGAGCCAGGATCGAACTAGCGGCCTCAAGATGATCTGCTGTGTAACCGATTACAGTCTTGCGCTCTACCAACTGAGCTATCGGAGGCTGTAAACGTAGTGTTTACAGCAATATATGCTCTCAGGAAATAGGGAACCAAAGTATCTCTTGGCACAGGGAGCCACGTGAGTGATTGTTGCCTATTGCGGAGAGACGGAGGTGCTTGCCTCAGTCTGCGCAGGCTGCATAACCGTCTTCCTTGGACCTCTACAACGTCCTAGTATCCCTCGGCCGGCTAATACTCATAACCAAGTGCTCTCTGCAGCCCGATGTGCATGAGGATTTACTGAGATTGCTCGTCGTGGTATGCCAGTCATCAGCTCGAGTTACATAACTGAGCTCTGATACCTACACGGTGCTAGTGCACGGAATCGTCGAATTTGTCTGGTTATAAGGTCAGCGACTATCCTGGACACCAGCTGCGGTTGACATCCTCTCATCCCGTCTTGTCCGGTGGCAGAATAACCGGGAAACCCGATGAAACATGGTGACAATTCTAGACCTCCCCTACGACGTCCTGCGAGAGATCTTCTCTCGACTTTCCGCTGCCGACGTCCTCCACTTCCTCTGTATCTCTCGAAAGCTCTACTACGCACTGATTGACGACGATTCTACCTGGTATATCTTCTGCGCACGGTACGGCATCACAGATACGAGCGCATGGCGCAGACGCTCCTTCCGGACCATCTACGGCCGCCTCCTCCATCGGTACGGTCCTCTGCTAGGGCTGTGGTGCAGCGACTACCCCTGTCACGGAAACATCATCGAGTTCCGCATCGTTCCAGACAACTGGCTCCGCCGCGGAGAGCCCATCATCATCGGCGAGCTCTGGGAGTTTGCCACCAACAAGGCAAAGGCTCCGCGGCCGTATCAGCCTACGTACACCGAGTTCATGCAGATCGGTTTCATCCCCTGGAAGAAGTCGACGCCCGCAACGGCCAACGACGTGCAGATCAGCTGGCACCTCCGCTCCGAGCGCGATCTTGGCTTCCTCGTCCATAATGGCCTCCCTCCGCCCTGGGTACGCATGGACGGCGACGGCCGATTGGCGACGCCCTCGCTGAAGGTCATTGCTCCTACCTCACTGACCGTAGAGCTTGAGAGCCAGTACAGCCAGCGGCTTGTCCAACCAGAGATGCTGGCCTCTGCACCATGGTATGATCCAGATCGAGGCGTGCCTCGTCTGCCCCAGGAGCGCGAGCCCCTCGTCTTGGAGCAGGCACGTTACTCTTGGGGGTCTTACTACAGTCCACCGATCACGTACGTCCATGGTGCGCAGAAGCCTGCGTCGATCGCATTCCTCCCGCCGCCTCAGAGACAAGAGTCAGATGTGCGCATTCCACTCCACAACCCCCGCCTGCCCCTTACCAGGGACTTCAGCGATCTCATCCCTTGCTACTTCCCTCTTCGGTATCCCGTCCACGAGGGCGATGATCCCGCGTCCCCAGATTGGCGTCCCGAGTCTCTCGTCGGCCTGTGGTTAGGCGACTATGGCCCGCATGGCACGGAGTGTCTCTATCTCGAGCACAATGCCGACGAGTCTGCGCTACGCGCGTGGAAGATCATTGGCGATGTGCACGTACCGCGAGGCGCATGCAGCTGGGATGCTGACCTGCGCGTCCCTCTACCCGATCTAGCGCCGAGGAGGGCGTACGGAGGACTTGGAACACTTGCACAGCGAGGATTCACGTGAGTCTCGACGGTAGTCCCGTTTCATGCTGATACGGAAGCTGACTGCCAACAGGTTCACCGAGAAGAGGCCTGTACGTGTCATCATCAGTGACCGGGACGAGATAATTGTCTCTTGGGATCTGTCCTACGACACGAAGTTCATCCGGTATCGTCAGACACGCCAGCGAATCTGAGGGCTCTGCGGGCAGAACGACCAAGCGACGAAGAGCCTCTCCCGGTGCGTCTCGATGCGTAGACCTGTACAGCGGACGCCATCCCGGAGGAGTCATTCTTGAGGATTCAGACTGCCAGGCGACGATACCGCAGTACATGGCTGACGCCGTCCGGCCCCGCCTCGCCTGGGAACCGCTCCGACAGCACCCGCTCCTCACACCTTTGTCGCAGGTAACAAGTTGTACCCCTTCACCGCACGCTCGAAACTCCCGCCACCGAACGACTTAGATGCAGCCGAAGCTTCTGCGCCGCCAGGAAGTATGGCCAGCTCCTCCATTTATGCCCCACCTAGTCGACACTGCCTCTCGTTCTACTTCTAATCAGGAATTCTCTTTTTCACGAGCTATTTTTTCCTGCTCCTTCACGTCGAGCCCCCGAACGGCTGTCCTATGCCACACCGGGACTACTCGATATTCGCCTGCCACGCTTGCGCGCGGTCCGACCTGTCCTACCTGTCAAGCCTGCGCAAAGTGCTCGTGCCGCCCCAGGTACCACGCTTTATGTCATTCCGTTCACTGGTGCATGCAAAGTATCATGAAGACTCCATAACTATCAGCGCCCTACAGACGCTTCGGCACTCGCGCCCCGTGCTCGGAGATGGCGCTGCAGCGAACTACGCGTCAAAGCAGGTTGGATATCCACAGCTCTCCGCGGAGGTTCTGAGGTTACCACGACCCCGCCTTTGGAGCCATGGGGCAGCGTCTTGCCCAATCCCAAAGATGACTATGCTGGAGTCTCATGGTGAGTCACCGCTCATAGAATGCCCAGGCATCCGACTCACTGCGTGTACTAGAACGTGCATTACTGGGACATGTACACGTAGTCGCAGAATCGGCAAGAAATGTTGTAAGAGCAATTTTGTATCCGTTCATGTACCCTGATTCGATGCGGACAGCTCGGTAGAGTGGATGCAACTTCGCATCTCACGGTACTGCTCACATTTCGACTTTGTACGCAATAGGGTCTGTTCTAGGTAGGCCCGTCGCATGGCATGAGCGTCTGCGAGAAGATCATCCGGATATCTCTACGCGTGGGAAGTCGATAGCAATCGAAGAGTCGAAATGCAAAGCACACTCCTCCATTGCAGGCAGCCAGGCTCGTGGTGTGCTCGTTTTGACAGATATCTCGGGTGCTGGATATCTCGCTTGCCGCTCAGCGAGAACCTCTCCTATGATCTGATGAGCATGTCTCCAGATATCCGCCAGGTCGCTAGGGGGAGTCCGTCGGGTGTCTTGTTCTCGTCTATTCCTCCGTCTCACAGCAAGAGACATCCAACAGTTGCTATTAAACGGCGTACCCTCGTCTCGAGTATGCACCAACACCTCCCAAAATCCCCCCTCTGAGACAATGGGCTCCCCGACAATGTGTGCCTCCACCTCGCTCAAGACTGCACCGGCTCAGCTACAGAAGTGCAGTCCATCTCCCCTCCCACCCATACTGCGGCTGCTGGGAGGGCGCCACGACGAGACGTTGCATGTGAACCGGTGAGTTTGATTCGCCTCTCAAAGCTTCTCGCGATATACTGACAGCCTAATTAGGAACGCTCCCAAACCACGTCCACAGCCTCACGCCAGGAAGACACAGTGTAAGTTCTCCTGATCGGTGGATTTGTCAGTGAGCGCTCAGCATTGACGCTGAAGGACGATCAGGCCGTAGCGGAGGCTGTCTCGGTGGCCTGGGCTCGGGCCCGTGGAAGTCGGACACGCACCTTCGTCTGCGACGACGGAGGATAGTCCTCTTGTCCATCAAAGCGAGGCTCAGGAGACATTTTACCCGGTTCGTCGAGACGCCTCAATTGCCCGACCTCGTCTGGCCACGACTCTTGTCGGAGATGTATCGTGCTTTTCCTCTGCAACGCCGCTCGTGAAGTCGGATGGAGAGTTCCGGAGACCTGCTCTTGGACTAATAACTGTTCCATACACTTCTATGCGCTACAGGGCGACTCACGTCAATTTATTGATGCATCGGCATGTCCTTTCGCACACCCAACGTCAGAGGGACGCCATTGAACTGGCCGAGCAGCTACTGCTTTGGAGGATAGAAATTGGCCTACTGCAAGATCTCTGAGCTTCCGGAGATGCTGTGAGGAAAGTCCTGCCAGCTGCATCGAAGAACGCAATCCCCACCAGTCATGTAGCATTCGTTGACTCGAACTACAGCAAAGCGAAAGCCGCACAACTCCGCCTAACTCTACGTCTTCGTCGTCTTTGCTTCTGCCAATGCGGATTCCCATGAGGAAATGAGAGC
Organism: Trametes cingulata; assembly: GCA_022385765.1. NCBI lineage: Eukaryota > Fungi > Basidiomycota > Agaricomycetes > Polyporales > Polyporaceae > Trametes > Trametes cingulata. The sequence goes on from MU278021.1 coordinate 128,551, forward strand.
CTCGGCCCCACCGGGGTAATGTGAGCTGCTCGGCTAGATGATGAGTCTCAGAGGACGACTTCTAGTGAGGTAGAGGTACTCACGCGCGTTCGAAGAGATAATCTTTGTCGAAGTACCACCTCGGCCCCTCGAGATGTGGTACATCCCAGGCGTTCTTGATGCATTGTATATATGTTTCCATGTTGTCTATCGCTCGTAGGTAACGCTCGTGGTCCCTGGTTTGGTTGTGGCACAAGACGTAGAAGACATTGTCGTATGCAGCAGTGGCAGGTTTCACGGGGCCCGCACCTATACGGACAACCTGCCAAAGGCGCAGGTTGCACTTTTCTACGAGCAGCTCATCGAGATAGCCCTCGATGACATCTAGGCATCTCATGTATGAGATCTTTTTCTGTACGAGGGGGCTCTTCAAAGCCATGATTTCGCGTGCTCGGGCGAAAAGGTGTTCGGAGGAGAAGGGGAGATCGACCGCGAAGAACAACCGCGGCGCTTTGGCATCCCGGGGCATCGGGATTGCGATGTTGCGCCAAATGTTGGGAATATCTTGATCCTCCAGAGGCGTAAGCCGCGGCAAGTACCCTTCCACGAAGCGATCCTATGAGTGAGCTTTTGTCAGTGGCTTAATCAAATGCATCAGTAGCCTTTATGACTCGGACGCACGATGTCAGACTTGAAACTCTTTCTGCTGCCCTCATGTCTGACCTGGGGCTTCGCACATCCTTCTTGGCCAGTGGATGGCAGAGTCACGATGATGCCAGGTTTGTGCATCAGCTCTTCGGTGTGTTAGTGATTTCACCCTCTTTCAAAGAGCCTAGCACGACTCACAGATCGCACGTATGCACAAATCGTTGGCTGGCGTCCAATTGTCGGCAGCTTCTACGCGACCTGAATGTAATATATTGAGACCTCTCGCCTGACCGACCTGCGTTCAGTACGGTGCTACCACGGGGAGCGTGAGTGGCACGTTCAAGCTGAGCGTACAAGATCGAATGAGCGAGCGATAGTGTGAGTGCAAAGGTGACTGACAAAGCGAGCGAGAGAGGCAATGTGCAAGCCTGTCGTGTCGCCTTGACCTTTCAGAGTCAAGGGTATCATTGAGTGCGGACTTGAAACACATTCGGCAATGGCAACCGACACGCTTGTGTTCGGGTTTCTGCTCGCATGTTAGCGATGCCACACAGGGTCAGTCTCGCTGACAGAAAGCGCGGCACTCGACATCGAGTCCACCGCGTGTGGCAGAGATTATATGTGAGCACTGTGGAAGAGACACGGGGGCGAGGCCCGCCCTCAGCTCGCAAGCCAGCCAAGCCAGCCTCTCGTCCAGCGCAGGATACTCGTTCCTTCTGAGTAGCGGCTGGAAACTCTTGTGATCCTTCAGCACGATGCACGCATGATAACCTGCGTCTGAGCACAAATACAGTTGATTAGAGAGTTTATAATCCATGCAGACGTGGGGTCGTGAGATGCGTTAGATATGGCGATCTAGGAGAGCTGGCGGTGGTGGATACATACGGTGCGGATGGGGGGTGGGGTGATAATAAGACAAGGAGCGTGCGGGCAGGCGTGACGATCAGTGATGGCGCAGACATAAATAAAGGCAGTCCAAGTCAGGTCCAAGCAGACAGGCAGGCAAGCAGGCGAGCGAGCCGGTACTATGACTTGTGGTGCGACGGGGAGAGCGGAGGAGAGTGTGGCCGCGAGGGCGACGACGGCTCGTCGTCCGGATGCGACGACTGCGAGGCGTGCTTCTTCCGCCGTAGCGTGCGTCGTAACGAGAACGACTGCATCAGCGTCGACGGGTTGCGTCTCCGCTTGGCGGGCGCAGCCTGGTGTCGCTCGGAGAGGTGACTCTGCATCCGTTGTATCGCGACGCCGTTCTCCTCTGTCGCGAAGTCGAACCCGCGGTTGACCGAGCGCATGCCGGTCGACATGTCCGTCCGGCTCGCGTGGAACGGGTGCGGGCGGAGACGTGCGTGGCCGCGCTTGCGCGCGCCAGAGATGCTGACCCCGGCAAGGCCCCCGTGGCGGTCCTGCGAGAAGTCGTGGCTGGGGTCCAGCTTGTGTATCCAGCGGGCACGGTCGATGTCGTTCGGTGCGAACGCGAGCTTGTATGCCTTGGCGACGTATCGGGGGAGGAGTGCGAGATTGACAACCAAGAAGATGGACAACCAGAATATCGCCGAGCGGAAGAGGTAGTGATCGTTTCCGTACACGTATGTAGGGAACCATCCAGGTGAGATGGCTGAATAAATAGCCTGGTTCGTGATGTCAGTATTCCACCTATGAGATGAAGGCGAGGAGCAGGACGTACCGTGTAAGCCCAGACAAGAACGATACCGAGAAGAACCGCAAAGAAAATCCAGCCAGTCCATACGTGTGTGTTCAGTCCATTGAATAGATTGGCAGACATCACGGCAGCGATGACGATGGCCTGTAACCCAACGTTAGCATTGTGCCAATGCCAAACGCATCAGATTGATTCTTACAGTGGAGAAGTCGTACTCGTAGCCGTCGAAGCCATCCGGCCGGGTTGATGTCGACCGATAGGCATACAACACCAGGAAGAAGATGATCACCGACTGGATACCCCAATCAGCAGGAGTGCCAATTTTCATGATGGGAGGAGACATACCTGGACAATGCCATCGAACATGTAGATGAGGAACAGCTTGGTGCCGAAGTACTCGTGGTTCCTGCTGTGGTTGTACAGCTCCGGCAGGGCCATGAGGACATGGTCGTCTAAAGCACCACATTTAGACCTGCGTCTCGAATGCAAAGAGAGAGTGGCCGCGTACCAAGTATGCGGTCGAACACGCCGATGCCAATGACAGGCGCGATGGTCCAGAACGTATTCCAGAACAGCAGGTAGGTGTAGTCGAACACACTGGCGGCAGAACACAATCAGCACATGCGTCCACGGAGAGGGACAGAAGGCCGGTGCGAAGACTCACTATTGACTGCTCCAGGCGCAGTATATCTGGAACCACCACAGGACGCCGATGCAGATGATGTTCTTGTAGAAGAAGTTGACAATCCTGCGCGCAAGTGTCAGCGTCCCAACTCCGACTGGCATGGAAGCCGGACGCACATGTTGCCGTTCCGGGCATATGACCAGTGCCCGTGGACGAGTATCAGCCTCTTCAGGAACCGGAACTGCGACGAAGGTGTCAGAATCCAGCCACAACGGTGCGCAGCTCACACACGGGCAGCGCGTACCTGTGCGATGGCGTAGTCCGAAGAGTTCACCGCTTGCAGACCCTCCTCGCCGGAGATACCGACACCGACGTCGGCAGCCTGAATCATGCTGACATCGTTGGCGCCGTCACCAATGGCGAGACACATTGCCCCGACGCCGTCCTTCACGAGCTTCACGACAAGCGCCTTCTGAAGGGGGGAGACACGGCAGCAGATGACGCCCTCGCACTGCATCGCGAGGCGCAGCAGGAGGTGCTTGTGCTTGTCGTCCGAAAGCGCCTAGATCCACAATTAATGTCACTTCCGCGTCTTCGAATCACATATGAACACTGTTACGTACGTGTGTCAGTGCAGACCCGTCAATGACGAGGACGAACCCTCCCGGGCGGTCGCCGTTATTGTGCCCGACGAGCGAGGAGACACCGGTGTTGACGCGCTGAAGGGGGTACCCTCTGGTGTTCTGCTGCTGCTCGGTGTGTTCGTCCAGGCCCACAACTTCGTCCTGCAGGATACCGCTCTCGGGGAAGAACTCCTCGACGGCGTTGAGCATCTGCAAATAGATGGGCGTCGAGCCCTCGCCGCCCCCGCGAATGATGATGATGTTGTCTTCGCGGCCGATGAGGTTCGTGCTGTGTCCAATCGCTGCAAGTCGATAGGATAAGTTCCGCAGTCCCGCATGGTGTGCATACGAACGTGCGAGGAGACAGACGTACCGATGGCAGTCTCGAGCTTGTCCCCGGTCAGAACCCAAACCTTGATACCGGCTTCCTTGAGGTCCGCGATTGTCTCAGGGACGCCATCCTGCAGACGGTCCTCGATCGCGGTAGCGCCGAGCAGGGAGAGCTCGTGCTCGATCTCATCCGAGACTGCTTCGACCTTCTCCTCCCGCTGGTCGAGGGAGACGGTCGCTTCGTGGTAGCGTTTGGCCCAAGCCTCGTACTGCGCCTCTGTTCAGGAGCAAAAGTGCGACATAAGCATCCTTCACATCTGAGTGTATGCGCGAAATACATACCGGGAACGACCTTGTAAGCCAAAGTGAGCGTCCGCAGACCCTCGCTCGCGAACTCGGCGAGATGGTCCTCGGTCGTGCGCACAAGCTCGTCCTGGCCGGGACGCAGCCGCTCCATGATCACGTTGTCCGCGCCCTTCGAGAGCAGATACACCTTCCCGTCCTCCTCGCCGTCCTCGCCGAGCTTGCGCACGATGACGCTCATGCGCTTGCGCGCGCTCGTGAAGTCGAGGATGTTCAGGAGCTCGTAGCGCTCGTACTTGCCCGCCGCGCGCGCGAACGGCGTCTGCAGCGTGAGCACCTCGCGGTCGCGCCCGCGGAACACGAACCCGACGTCCGCCGCGGCCTGCACGAGCGCGGCCTCGTCCGGGCTCTGCGCCTTGTACTGGATCGCGCCCGTGTCCGCGTCGACGGAGACGAGCGCGGTGTGGCACAGCGCGAGCACCGTCCAGAACCCGTCCAGCATCCGCCCGTGCGCGTCCTCGGCCGAGCCGGACACGGCCTGCTGCGCGGCGGTGATGTCGGCGGCGAGCGCGCGGTCGCTGAAGTGCGCGAGGACGTGCTCCGCCTTTTTGACTGCTGAAGCGGTGAGCGGGTCAGGGGTCTCAGTGGAGGATGAGGAGTCGGAGGACTTCTTAAAAGAGGGCTGGGTAGAGGAGCTGGATGCACGGATGTCCGGCTTGGAGTCGGTGGGATGCGTCTCGTCGGCCTCAGGTACACTACCTACACGGGTAATATCGCTCTCGACCTCATCGCCCCTGTATACGCGCCCAGCAATGGTGCACTGGCGGAACACCATCGCGTTCTGCGTGAGCGTGCCCGTTTTGTCCGAGAATATGTACTCAATCTGCCCCAGGTCGTCCGAGAGGTTCCAGCTGCGCGCGAGCGTCGCCTGCCCGGTCTTCTCGTAGAAGATCTCCCTGTCGAAGTAGATGAAGAGCGCCTGTGCGGTGCGCACGGCCTCAATGGAGATGTACAGCGAGATGGGGATGATGTTCTGGAAGGTGATGAGCGCGAATATCGTGGTAATGAGCCCGTTAATGCGCGGGTTGTCGTCGCTCTCCGTGTCGCCGTAGAGCCACGGCGCGTTCCGCGGGTAGTAGCGCTGCTCGAGGACGGCGTCCCCAATACCACACGCGACCGCCATGCACGCCAGGATAATCAGGTTGATGAATCTGCCAAACAGTCAGCGGTGCGACGCGCACGCGGTACGATCCGACGCACACTTGGGGGTTCATCTGCCGCTCAACGCGGCTGCGCTTGCTCGGCGTGGCGCCAGAGTTGAGCACGATCTTGGTGTCCTCGCCGGTATAGAGCACCACGCCGATGACCCACCCGGTGTTACGCAGCACAGTGCCGCGGAGCAGCACCATGTTTGAGTCTACCGCCGTCTTCTTCCCGTCAGGGGTGACCACCGCAGCATTGAGCTTGTACAGATTCGTATCCGGGCGGTCGCACTCCACCCGGAAGCTGTTCTGTTTCGCTGCGACCGCCCGCGCACTGCTGAGATGTGTTAGCGCAGGACACGCACTGCGGCTCTTCAGGTTGGTCTCGCCGTCCAGGTTCTTGGTCTCGACATAGGCCACGTTCTCGTCCTCGGACGTAGCACATATGAGGATGTCCGCGGGCAGCTGCTCGTCATCCATTATTTTGACCACGTCTCCAACTCGGAGGTCTTCCCATATCGTCATCTTCCAGTGCGGGTTCCGGGAGGCATGATGGTGGTGAAACAGTCCGCCTCCGCCAGCACCCTCGACCGGCTCCTGGTCGTCGTACTCGATGCCGTGCTCCTCGGTGACCGTGGGCATTGGAGCGAGCTCCGCGCCCTCCGTGTGAATGCCCTCTGGGGGCGCGCCGTGCTGGAGCATCTCGACGTCGCCCTGGGCGCGGCCCTTCTTCTTGTGTGCGCGCTTGAAGTTGGGGACCATCGCACGGACGAAGGTCTTGGACTTGCCGGCCATGGCGTTCTCGTTGCGGAACTCACCGCCGGTGAGGACACGCACCTGGGAGTAGTTGACGGCGCGGTCGGACTGGTGGCGCTTGATGTCCTCGTAGCCATCCTTGAGTGCGGTGATGGCGAGGACGATGAGGAGGGGGAGGATGACGAGGCCGGGGGAGACGGTGGAGAAGATGGAGAAGAACTGGAGGATGGCGATGGTGAGGAAGAAGACGTTGGCGATGCGGCGGAACTGCTCGAGGAGGTTGCGGGGGATGAAGGTGACGACGGTGTACTTGGAGGTGATGACCTGGTTCGAGCAGTATACGTGCTCCTTCTTCACGCGGTGCTTGTGGTCGTAATAGTCATCTGGGAGGGGCTCGTTGACGAAGACGGTGCGGGGTGGGCCGGGCTCTCTGCGCTTGGAGAAGAGGGACTCGACATTGAAGTCGGCGAGCTTGTTGTACCACACCGAGAACTTGGACGGCATTGCCGCAGAGGTGGGGAATGCGACGGCAAGCTCTGGCCGTGTGCGCCGAGAGCTGGAGGCGATGAGGAGGAGGAGGAGGGTGAGGAGAAGAGGAAGAAGAGGAGAGGGAGGACGGAGGCCGGTGCGGCTGCGAAAGGTCGAGAGGGTAAACGCTGCGAGCTGACAGGACGCTCTAAGCCGCGCTGTGTCATCATCCCCCCGTCCGATTCCTACCGGCCTCTGAGTCCATCGCTGCTCACAAACCCAACCAACCCTCTCCTTCCTCCACGCCCCCATCATCTCCGTTTGACATCGCGCTGACTCCCCTGCGCCGTCGCTGCCGGCCTGCGACGCAGTCCCCGACGCCCCGCTGCAGTCGCTGCGCCTCGCCTCAGCGTCATCGGCCGACCCGATTACGTACCGGAAGCGCTTCATCCAGCCGCAACCCTCGGCCATGTGGCTGCATTCCAACTTGCCGCCGGTTCGTCGTCAGCCTGCGCGCGCGGTCGTCCAGCACAGAGAAACGCAGCGCGGAGTCGAGCTCGAGGACGAGAGGCAGGCATCGTGGTCGTTCGGGGGCAAGTGGGTGGGCTGGCACGGCTAGAAGACCCCTGCTGAAATACTTCTGGCTCTGAAGCAACACAACCGAGCGGTGCCTTGAGATATTCAAACCCCACCCACGAGATCGTGATCCCGCTTGTCCTCTCTGTCCACTCCGCGTCGCCTTTTGGCAGCGCCGGATGCTGGACATGTCTCAACCTCCGTCGACGTCCAGTGTCAGCCACAGCCCGACAGATCCCCGGCTAGCCGCTGTCCCGTCGGTCGCAGTATTCGCTGTGGGTACGGAGGAACGACGACGCTTCTTGACCCCGCACTAGCTGGTCTTCATTTTGCGAAGGCGCGAAGCAGGCATTCCATTGTATGTGATGTGCACGGATGCTGCAAATGCCTATGCTTATGCTTAATTTCCATGCTCCCAGCGGAGCATGTACCACAAGGCCGTCTGCCATGAGATCCACATTGCTTCGCTCGATCATCCGGGCCCCGAGTCCTTCGGAGATCCTCTAAGTACTCTCTTGTGCTCAACGGCTCCCAGAGTTGTACACTGTTGTACTCCGGCTGCTGTAGGGATTCATCTATCTCTCGCAAGCGCTCGTTTCGTACTTCTAGTCCAAGAGCATCCCTGATGTATCATGGACATTGGACGTCGGCTCGGTGGAGATATCATCGCTACGTGCGGCGCAATGGCGAGCTTTTTGCCATGCCCGAATCCTCCCACAACCAACCCGACTCTCGAAACCCACAACTGTAAACGTTCGGGGTCGATCAGAGGTGCGCGCACACCGACGGCGGCGCCACCTCCGCCACACCGCCGCCACAAAGGCGGCTGCTGTCCATTCCGGGCGAGAGAGTCCAGAACGGCCGCCCTGTGGCAGATCTGATGGGATCAGAGGGGATTGTCTGTACTTATAAGGCAGGTTATGTAAGGAAATGCAATGTTCCTGGCAGCGGTGCGCGCCTGCAGCAGTCGGAGGTCCGAGGGAGGATCAGAGAGAGAGAGAGAGGCAGAGAGCTCGTCCGGAGCACGCCCTACCGTCCCATCATTTTCTCCTCCAACGTCCACATCGCCCCGCACGGCCCTCTCTCTTGTCTTCTGCGGCCATAGTCACTCTTCTTGCTTTCACTTGCACCGAACCTGTCCGCCCTCCTGCGCCCCGTCGTTCCTTAGTTAACTGAAAGCTTATCGCTGACGGCGCACTTTAGCTGTTGCTGTGCGGCTCGAAATACCGTCTTCCCTCCCTCTCCCCGTCGCCCGTCACTCCAGGCGCACTTATACCGCGCACAGACCCGCCAGCCAGCAGATATCCGCCTCGCCTGCCATCCAGCTATAGAGGCAGCGAGCGACCGATGTCGGAGACGCAGACGCAGACGCAGACGATCACCCTCACCCTCCTCGACCTCCCCCGGCCAGTGCCCAAGTCCTCCGCCTCAGACGACTCCTTCACCGCGCTCATGGACGCCGTCCTCGACTCCGCGCGCTCCTCTGGCTCCCTCGAGTCCAGCGGCAGCGCCGCGTCGGCTTCTACCTCGCTCTCTGCGACGGAATCGACGGCGAGCGCCAGCACGTCGACGAGCGTGCCCTCCCTCGCCGCGACCGGGCGCACCGCCAGCACGAGCTCCCGCGCCAGCTCCGTCTCCGCCTCCGCCAGCGCAAGCGCAGCGTCCAGCACGACGCCGAGCCCGTGCCCGAGCATCCTCCGCTCGTCCTCGTCGAACCTCACGCTGCCCTCGCGCACGGGCTCGCCCAGCATCACCTTCGCGCCGCTCCCGACGACCGAGCCGCGCAAGCGCAACTCTGCGCACCCGCTCGGCGTCGCCGCGCGCTCGCGCCTCCTGCGGCACCGCCGCATGCTCCGCGAGCACGGGCTCAACCCGGACGAGGTGCCGTACCCGTACGGCCCCGGCAGCGGGATCGCGGGCGGGATGGACGCGGGGAACGATAGTATCTGGGGGGACGGCGATGAGGGCCCTGTGGAGATCCGGGAGGCGCAGGCGGGCGTGGACGCGGACGAGGACGCGAGGGCGGTGAGTGCGCGTGCGGGAAGGAGGACGAGGGCGATGAGCGATCCGGCGGAGACGGATGCGTTGGTGTCGTTGGGCCGGCTTGTGAAGGGCGCGGGGAAGTCGCTGTGGAGGAGCATTTCGATGAAGGACGTGCGGTCGAAGGAGGCGAGTGCGAACGCAGGGAAGTCTGCTGCACCATCCGAGTCTACGCCAAGCCCGACAGAGGGAGCACCTCAGCCTGCACCAACCGCACCAGCGACGACGGGGATGACGAAGGCCAAGAGCGCGACGCTCCCCCGGAAGACGGAGGTGCACCTCTTCGACGACCCCGACGCACGGCCGCCCTCCGCAGAAGGCGGCGTCTGGGAGGAGGAGGTCGAACAGGAGTCGTGGAAGAAGCTCCTCAGCAAGCCGCCAGCCTCGCCGGACGCGGAGAAGGAGCAGCACGCGAAGAGCGAGACGAGCCCGCGCGCGTCCGTCGAGCGCATCGAGGTCAAGCCGTCGAAGCGCATCAGCAGAGTGGAGGTCATCGCCGCTCGTGTGCGATAGCGTCCCTCCGATATCCTTCGCCGACGCTCGCTCATACCCTCGTATCCGACTCCCCGTACCCCGCTCTGCCTTCGCTCTCGATCATTTTCCCTCTCTCTCAATGCCCCCCTCTTCAAGAACGCATACTTCCCCGTGCAGGCACACGTACCCGCACCCGCACCCGCGCACACAGCAAGTACACTACACACAACAAGACTCGACGACCATCACGGCCTCACGCTCACGAACCGTCAGGACGGGACCGGATCACCACATCGGTACATACACCGCACACCACAGGATATCATCTCAGTACTCGTAGACCTCGCTAAAACGGGACTCGTGAAATACTCAGGGAGTAGAAGCAGCAGGAGACGGAGAGGAGGGGCGCGCATATATCAAGTGCCGTGCTTGGGTTTCATTTCGCGCGGCGAGGGCTAGAGGGTCGGGGCAGGGAAGCCGTTCGGTCGCTCGTTACTACTTATTATCAGCAGGGCTCGCTAGCATACCACACCACACCAGACTGTGTAATTCCGTGTCAATACCCTTCGTTCGTTACCGCTCGCTATTCAGAGGTTTCTGCGCTTTAGCCGGGATGGCGTGAAGATTTCCGTCTCTCAAGGTGCGTCCGGAGGAAGCGTAGATCTCATTCCGTCAGCGAGAGGTATCATACAGGTCCCCCTCGGGCTCTAGATGTCGGTAGGTGGCAATGGTGCGTGGATGGCCCCAGGGTGGGAAGCCGCGAGTATCGATTGACTACCATCGACTTGTCGGGGTGGGAGGGTTTGCGGCGTCCGTTTGAGGACTGGTAGCTGGGCGCGAGAGCTGCAGTAAACGGCGCGTCTCGTACTCTGCTTGCGCGGAGCCTTGTCAGTTCCCGCTCATGCGCGATAGGGGCGGGAGGAGTGAACGCGCACCTATCAGCTTCTCCTTCAAGGGCGCACTGCACGAAGTGGCACACGATCAGCCCAGACGAACATGCAGGACGCGCGAGAAACGGGACTCACGCCTCCTCTTCAGGGAAGTTCTCGAGGATGTCTCGCAGCTCTTGGACGTGATGCGGTTGCATGCCCTGCTGCTCGATCTCCCGCAACAGCTGGTCAAGACACTGGCGCGCGAGGCTGCCGTTCGCGGTCAGACGAGCGTTTTGAACAAGACGTATGCGCCTGAGATCGACTTACGGCTCGTTCCTCAGCTTTTCTACGCGTGCCTCTGCTGCCTCGCAGGCCCGCACGGCCTCGCGGAGCTGTTTCTTCTCCTTGATGAGGACCGATACCACTGCTAGCTGTCGCACGCGCATACACCCCACGTCAACCCTCCGCTTAGACCCCTCAGAAGGAAACGCAGCGCACCACTTCTGGCGTCCATCGCGTCTGGGGCTCGCGTCTCCTCGTCCTCCTCTCGCCCTCCGGCGTCGTTCGCTCAGACCCGGTCGTCGACATGCAGGGCAGCACACGGTGGCGGAAGGCAAGAGTGCGGCATGGCTGCCAGAGCACTGCGATTGGGGGAAGATGTGGGAGCTGTTTGGCGGCAAAGTTGGCGACAGGAGCTCTGATTAAACAGCATCCGCCCCCGTGGGTGCGTCGTGACCAGTTGACCGATAGCGATCGGACGTCTCGCACTCGCACTGGCAGGCGGCAGCCACCCGCACTCGTACGCGACGCGTCCTATAGGGGCACGTGCCACCGAGCGCGTACCTCAGGAGTCAGAGCCTGAGGTGCCTCAAGATGGACGTACCGCGAGCACTTTGCTCTTGAAGTGTCTCTTCCTCTCTCTTCCGAAGCACCACACTATTCACGAGCCCTCCTCGCTGAAAAATACAGAATGCTCGTAAGGGTACGGCCACGAAAGGCCGCGGGGATGCGCCTACTGCCCATAGAATACTGCTCGTATCGCCCGATCGGACGAGCTTGTGGGTCCTACTGGGAATCCCAGCTCGAAGCCTCTTCCCCTCTTGCGTTCTGATAATCAATAGGCAGTACATGGTTTACCGCTACACGACCGGGTCCAAGGACTTTCGGCACCGCAAGGGACCCCTCCTCCGCGCTCCTCGTTGAGTATAAATACGCCGATTGAGAGCTCTCAGTTTTTGAGACATGACCTATCGTCCCTTGGGCTATGCGATGGCCGTCGACGTAGAGCGCAACCTGCAAGTGACGATGTGGCGAAGACTGAGACGCATGCAAACCTCGCCAGCCGGAATATACACGCGAACGCATGCGGATGCTCGATGAAGATAGAGCACTAAGTATTCAAGATGCTACCGCATCGGCGCCTTCTACCGGAGGGATTTTGGTATCTGCTGCGCTCCACAGCACGACGGGGGATTATGTGGAGGGCCCGTTCCGGGACGAGCGAAACAATGCTCGCTATTTTGACCATCGCTTCATACGCAGACGGTCTCCGTGAAGCATCTAGGTCCCTCAGCGCGCCCAAGATGCTCTCCATCTCGGGAATTGTACTCTGGCGAATATTTCGTCAGTCAGGGTACGATTTGCCGCCTCCGGAACTAAGAATGGTCCTCACCGTAATGCCTGCCATCCAGTCCCTTTGAAGTGTCGCTTGTCTGCTGAGGTCTCTACCTCTCGCACCAATGAATGACGGCTCATGGCTATTAGAATTCTGAAGAAACGACCTCACACGACCTTTTGTCTGATATTTGACATTGCAAGAACCATGATGAGGGAGATCAACGTCAGAGTGTACTGGCACCGTGTTGATATGAACCTAGTCGCATGCCATATGTGGACCAGTCACTCATGCCCCGATCCAATCTCACCGGTCTTCCGCTGAGGCAGGGCCCTTCGTCAACCAGTTGCAACACACTCTCCATGTCCTGCTTTCGCAGGACAGCCCTGAAGACCTCTGCTTGCTGTTCTCGCTAGTACGTTTGGGCTCGCCGCTGGCTGGGACGAGGCTTCTCGACCTCGAACACTGGCGCATATACGCCCTCGCCGTCCTTGACCGGGTGGCTGGTCTGCCGCACGTGCATCTCTAAGACACCTGAATATCGAGCTCTCCGTCTTATCCAACGATAGCGCTACTGGCATATAGGCGACCTTGGCTGAAATGTCGCGTGCAGAGTCTCTTGCTCCCTCTACTGGCAGGAAACGCTCCAACACCGTCCAGTCGATTTTCGGAGGCTACCCCGCACCGACCCCTTCGTCTTCGTCTGCTCCGGGTCCTGTCCCTGCCCCGCCGCTGAAGGTCGGAGACTCGCGAACTCTGACAGCCTGGGTGAACGATGGTACAAGCGGAACGGTGCGGCTCAACCACAAGCATTGGCCTGGCGTCGCGGAGGGCGACTTGATATGCATTGCGTCTCCCTTGCCCGAACGTGACCCTGGATTCTTGTTCGTGGTTCCGCCGGAGGACTCTTCCCTTAAGCATCAGCTGCAGGTGTGTTATCCCACTCATGACCTACCGACGCGTCGTTCACAGGCAACTCTGGAGATCTCTCTTCCGCGTCCTGTACTGGAGAAATTCGGTTTGAGAAACTCCGGAGAAGTGATTCTAACGAAGGTACGCATGCTCCTCTAGAGGTCGTCAGTTTTCTGAAACACATTGCAAGTCTAGGTGGAGAAGGAGAAGTACACCGCAGACTACGTCGAATTCGTCTTCCAAGACCAGTATTTAGGTCGCAATGACATGTGGCGCCTGGGGCGAGATCAGGTCGGGCAGTGCCTGTACGTCGACCAGCAAGTTTCCTTCATCGGCGGGGTGATTGCTGCCAGAGTACATGAACTGTATGTGGGCGGAAAGAAGGTGCTATTCTTCGAGATCCCTCTTGCACCTGTTCTGAACATGTCCAGGTTTCGGCAGCCTACGTCTCTCCGGCCACGAAAGTGATCTTTAGGTCTCTCTCAGCGAAGGTGACCATCCTGATCCAGGTGTGCCGAGAGCTCTGGGAGTTCGCCGGAGACGGCGAGCGTTACAATGAGAAGATCGTGCACTCGTTCCTCCCCGCGCTCTTCGCCAAGTGGAGTGAGGCGACCACAAACCACATAGTGACCATAGTCCTCATATCGCGAGTCTACTACGACCATTCGGAGATAGACTACGCTGCAGGGCCCCTCCGGCGAGATGATGAGGGGCGATGGTACAAGGACTTCTTCAAGGTCATCACCGATCTCGAAGTCCTGTACGACTGGAAACCCACCCTTGTCGGCCTGAAAGACTCCTTCTGGGCGTTTCAGCGCGATATCCTCCTTGCTCACCACTATCACCGGGCATGCATGGCCTCCCCGGATGGCAGCAACAGCCCAGACCATGTACGGCTGGTCGGTCAAATCTCATACGCCCACGACGGTCCGCTCCTCGAGGCACTCAACCTCGCCCTCAACCCGACCGAGACGCATTACATCGACCGCTCGCTCTCGTACACGGGTTCGTCGACCATTGTCATCACCCCAGGAACAGGTTACTTCCGCGTCTCGAAGCAGCTGCTCCGGCTGACCACGACGCGGATGCTGGACCAGGGGTTCCCACTTCATTTGGTCTCGCTAGCGAAGCCTCCTCTCCACCAGACGCCGATATTCTGCTTCAAAGGGTTCGAGCCTGAGACTCGTGCGGAAGCAGGCAAGCTCGGACCGCGAGCGCTGGACCCTCTGTGGGGCGGCGATGGCGACTCAAGCGGGGACAGCTTGGGCGGGACCCGCGAGCTGAAGACGTTGTGGTGGGAACCATTCTGGATGACTATATCCTTCTGGGATAGACAGATGGACTTGCCATTCAGACGTGACAGGTGAGAGGCCTTTCTGTATGCTGTTGACACTTGACGTTCATGTTTCACTTCATAGATTCGTTGCTCGTGCGAAGATGCATGAGATTGAGATGCTGGGTCTTTTGGACCACGACGTCCTCTCGCGCATCGAGATACCATATTTGCCTGATCCAGAACGTCCGGGTCTCTCTTCTGGGGAGTCTATGTCTGATATGTCGGACCTTGCACCGTCAACCACTGAATCGCTGGAGAGACGGGCTGTTCTGATCTCGCCAGAGGAGGCGGACGACTTTGACATAGACGTCTTCACGATACGGCAGGACGTGAAGCTCATCCCAACTACCCGTAACTCATTGTCCTCGAGCGGAAGCGGCCCCACGCTGAGCTCTTCATGGCGCGGAAGCGACCTCAAGCGTTCATCGACAGTACGCACCTCTGAGACCTCTCGCATTTCTCCAATCGAAGAAAGCCCGAGGCCGCCCATCCGACAGCTACCTGCCCATACCTCAAACTTGGACAGGGAGCAGAGACTTTCTGTAGCAATGTCCGGTGGCACGCTCAGCACGTCTCCGTCTCAGGCGTCTGTGCTATCCGCCCGCTCCAACCGTTCGCAGAGGAGCACGACGTCGACTACACTTACCACCTCGGATGGCCAGGCGCGCCGACCGAGCGGTTCTCGCACCTCTACCCTATCCAAGTACGCACCCAGCTGGCTACTCAACCCATTCCGGGCGGGCATCAGCCAACCGCAGACGTCTCCCGTCTCCGCGTCGGGCGTTGCAACCACTCCTCCCCGATCCCCCACCCCTTCCACCTCCACCTTAGTGCAGACGCCCACTATACGCACCATCCAGGCCGCCGCCAATAAGAGCGGCACTGCCGCGCGTCCGATTCGCGGTCGTAAGGACGGTGATGACCTCGCTGCGCCACACCGTGGCTCGCTCACACGCCACTCACCTATCGGCACCCCGCCTCGGGACGACATTCTAAGCAAACGGAGAGGCACCCTCAGTAGCGTCGCGAACCTCCCTATTCTCCCTACCAACCTCACGATCGAGGTCCTCCCGTGGAAGCCACAGGCTACAGTGCCGTATGCGCAGGCGTCCCTCGCACGCCGATGGCAGCACGCCTTCCCTCAGCCTCTGACGAAGCACGAGATCAAGTGGAAAGCCATGGTCACTCCATTGTGCCTGCCGTTGACGGTGGAGCACTTCCCTTCGACTCATGAACTGGAGACTTCCTATGGTGTCTTCTCGTACGACTTCGTCGTCGACCCCCCGGAAATGCACTCCTTCCTCGTCAAGTTTCCGGCGATGACTGGCAGCGCCGACGAAGTACGCCGTGCTTGGGCTCTCGCTGTGATGCGCGGCATGGTCGCGCTCCGTCTTGCGCAAGGCTTCCAGTTCATTCTTCGCCCCTCCAAGCAGAGCACAGACGGCCCCGAAGTTGAGGCGCAGAGCTCTCTTCGCCGGACGAAGTCGTACGCTGGAGACGACGGCGCGAACTCAAGGCCTATAGGCGCGGCGGACGTGCTGCGGTCAGCATACGACTCCGTCTACCTCAGTATGAGCAACGAGATACATCATATCATGTACAGCGGCGACTCGATACAGGTCCGCCGGTATGTGCGCAGGATGCCCCCGACGCGACCTTTCGACTACCAGTTTTTGATCTGGCCGAAGCTTGGAGAAGGCTACACCGAACTGAAGACGTCGTTCGTTTCCCATGGGATGGAGAACTATGGGTGGAACCGGTGAGTTTCTAACAGGGACCGTTGTGATGTCACGACTGATACTGACCGCACTGTAGGCTTGACATGCTCGTGGCAGGGTACGAGAACCAGTTCAGCGAATCTCTGCGGTACTGGCGCACACGCTTCGTCGTCATACCGACCGACGAGTCTCCGCACATGAGCGTCGGGCCTGCTGGAGAGAAGTTAAACGAAGAGGAAATCCGGCTACTTGGCATGGACAAGCTCGCCGAGTGCTTCTCTCGGGCGCGTTGGCAGTCGAAGGATGATCCGAACCCTCCGCCGCCCGTCCGCTTCATCCCCACGGATCTCGGGCCAGCACAGTGTGTACAGGACGAGTCGGTCATCGCGCAACTTGACGAGATCCACGCTAGCGGTCCGCTCAAGAAGAAGGTCAAGAGCGAGAAAGAGATCAGCGAGATGTCGCTCAGTGCAATAGCGAAAGCCATGCGCGAGGACGATGGCGTCCCAATCAAGGAGCATAGTTGGCACGGACGCAAGTATGCGAACTCATTCACGGGCACCCAATTCGTGTCCTGGCTCGTTCGGGAGTTCCGTGATATATCGAATCGCGAGCAGGCGATCGAGTGGGGCGCGAAGCTGATGGACCAGGGGTTGTTCGAGCACTGCAGAGGTACTCACGGTTTCCTTGATGGGTATGTCTTCCATGCACGCTCTTGACGCTGATCCCTGACAACTCGGCTACAGCCATTACTTCTACGTCCTGCGCGGGGAGTATATCGTTCCTGTCACACCAAAAGCAAGCTGGTTTTCGCGCCCCGTAAAACATGACGACACGAATGCCAGAGGGTTGAACTCCCCCAGGACAACCTCGGGCAAAAGGGCGAACAAACGGCTGATCCTGAGCCAAAGCATGGTCATCGACGTGGACCCGCGAGAGGTATTGTGTGCCCACCACGTCTTCATCACTAAAGCTGAAGGCATCATTCTTGTTACAGCGAAGTGACCAGGCCGAATCCGTCGTTCTACACCACGATATCATCCATAACCCCGCTACCTGCTTCCACTTCGAATTCCATTGGATCGGCACAACAGCACGTTGCATCGAGGACCTGCTTCAACAGTGGAGCAGGACGATCGAGCGGTATGGCCTGAAGCTCGTAGAGGTATACGTCGACCAAATATGCGACGTCCGGGACAAGAACCCGTTCCAATCGTGCTTCCCGATTCCTCTCGCTCTCCCTCCACCGCAGGTGTCCGAGCTCCAACGACGTATTCCTGAGGGCTCTCAAGCGATTCACTACTTTGAGTCGGCATTACTACGGAAGTGGGGCTTCGTCCTGGACATTGAGGCCGCAAGCCACTATCCCAGTCAGGTCGACGTGGTTTACTCATACAGGCGCTCGCCATTCAAGTACTCTCAATGGGTCCACCGCTCCGGTGTCGCGTTCATCCAGGTCCTGGGAGGCTCTCAGGGATTCCTCTTTCTCACCAACCGCCTCATGGCTCCTGGTCGTATCGGGACCGCCTTTAAATCGCAACGGCCCGCTGCGGCCGCCGAGAAGATCCGAGTCGACCTGCATTCATATTGCTCAAACAAGGAGGCACTGGCGAGGTTCTACGAGGACGAGATAGCGCAGTTGGAGCATACGCTCGAGGAACCTCCACCTCTACATATCTGATGTCGTTCTCGCTGCTTGATTTACGAGGGATGCTCCACGGACTTGCTAAGTCCGCCCGCGCCCGCAAGTCATGCCACCTTGTGACTCGCCCTGCGAGAAGATGGCGCGTCGCTCTGGTATGTCGGATCCCGGGTTTCTCAGCTCCCCAAAGCCGGTTGACCCTGCTCTCGCTAATCTATGCTCGGAAGCTTTCCATCCCTCTGTCGAGCAAGGCGCAGCCGTTCGGTGCTGATAGATCTACTAGCCGTGATAGTTGTGTCTTCGAATCTGCGGCTTGGCGCACCTCGAGCCTAAAGCCGGCCATCGCGTGAGGATTCTGGACCATTCCTGTCCACGCAGGAAGGGAGCTTTCCCCCTCTTCGCGAAGAATAGCTTAGGTGCAGTGGAAGTTACGCGCAAGATTACGACATGGTGGGCATGCACCCACACGACATTGCCTCGCCATTTGCGCACCCCAACTGCTGGACCGGAGTCTCTTCCCGATAAGACCCGCGTAAGCACGGTTATGCCCTTATCACGTCGGTGCTCACGGATCGCACATTTGGTGCCAACGACGCAGCAGCATCATCCTACAATCCTCTCGTTCCAAGGGCCATAGGCTCTGTCTCCTAGTCTTGGGACTTCGACAGCGATCGTTCCTCCAGGATGGACACCACCTCCCATGTTGCTCAGGGCGGCACACGGACCGTTATACATCTCCCTTACGATGTGTTACTCGACGTCTTCTCCCTCCTGCCATCGCGCGACTTGGTCAACTTGCTATGCAGCTGTCGGACTCTCTACGCCTTGGTTGCCGATGAATCTACTTGGTGTTCACTGTCGCGACAGTACGGTCTCCGCGATGTGACGCATTTTGGTGGCCGATCATGGTACACAATATACACTAGACTTCTACACACTTACGGTCCCATGCTGGGACTGTGGGCGGGCGACCATCCATACACCGGCGGGGTCATCGAGATCACGCTCGACGCCGGTATCGCGGATAGGCCAGGCGGGATCGTCGTCGAGATGTGGCGATTCCGCACCCTCCAGCCCGAGGACCTCGATGGTCCTGAAGTGCCGGAGCTCCCTGCCTACTCACTTCTGGCAAGAATCGATTTCAGCACGACGGCGACATTGCACGAACCTGCGAAAATGACTTGCCGTTGTGACAAGCGATCGTCCGCCCATCGCGCCTGGTTTGAGTTGCTCTCGCCCAGCTTTCGCGGCTTTTACTTGCATACTCGCCGCGGCCAATATGCCCATCCGGACCTGCCCGGGCCTGAAGTCGATGCTTGGGTTGACGATACCCACGACTACCATGCGGCCTCTCCGTGGAGCTCAATCAAACTCGCCAGCTTCGTCCTCACCCACGCGTACCATAGTCTACACGGCCCCTACAACATACCTGAAGCCTCACGCCATCATAATGTCCTGTGAGCTCGGTTGCATTCAGCGACACCGACCATTCCTTGGCTTTGAGGATATCAGCCAAGCTGCTCCCCGCTTCTATCCTCTCCGCCACGAGCCTCATCCTTACATCGACGCAGACTCTCCTTCATGGGGGCCGACTTCGCTGGAAGGAGTTTGGTTGGGGTCTCATGGTCCGCATGGGACTGAATGTCTCTTCTTCGAATGGGTGGGTCGTCTCAGTACTTTACGCGCCTGGAAGATAAGTGGCGACGAGAACGTCCCGAGGGGAGCTCTTACTTGGGAGGCGAAGATGCACACCTCCTTGCAATTGTCGGGGGACCATCTGGAAGTGTGTGCACGATCCCTGGGCGATCTGAACGGGTACAAGTTCTTTCGCGGTTCTGGCACGTTCAGTGCACGGGGGTTCATGTGAGTGCGCTCTCTTACTGGTGGCTAGTGACGACGTCCTGAAAGCATGCCTATCTCAGGCCTCATCAAAGGGAGTCTGCTGCAGTCATCCTGGCGGTCGGTCACGCTCCGATGTTGCGTGTAGTGTGGGTAGATGTTGAAGAGGTGTCAGGGTATATTCGCTACCCGGGACGTCAGTACTGAGTCCCCAGATACTCGTTGGCGCTTTTTGCATCTACTGTCGCACGTTCCAGCATGACCTGTTATACGACGTTAGCTTTTACGCTGCAGAGTACCACTGTTGAAGTGATCATGGACCGCTCTTGACGCGGGGACGTCGCAGAATGCATGTATGCTCGGTATCTGATTTGAGAGGTATATGTAGCATGTCAAGTCCGCTCGCCCTCGCTCTTCTTGTGGCACACTGGACAGCCCTGCGTGATCTTCGCTCGCAAGATAGCAGTGCTACTCGCAACGGTCAACGTTCGAGCCATTATTGAATGAGCGAAACCACCCACAAGGCAATCTTGCCGCTCAAGCCGGGCTGACCACCGATGCCCATGCCTACTAGCGTCGGGTCGGGCTGATGTGGAAGATCCTCGCCATGATCGACGCACTGCGCATGCACGACGTGTCGACATAGGAAGAGCAGAGCGAGACCGTGTGGCGGCTGAGCGATCGGATCGTTGCATATGGGACAGGGCGTTTTCGCTGAGAACGAGTGCTTGTCGGCAAAAAAAGTAGAATGAGAGTAGAAGGGGAGGACTTACCACTCAGGAAGAAACCGCTCGTCTGGTTCTTGTGCAGCTTGAGCACGAGATCGGCACAGTCCCCGTTCATGATCGTTTGGCAGCCTTCTAGCAGCGACACTTGCAGGTTGAAGTCCTGCAGGATCTTGATAAGTGCGCCTTTCAGGCCCGGAATCTCCAGCCCGTTCTTGATGCGACGGATGAGACGAATTGGGTCTATCTCTGCTCCGACGTTCTCCAGCAACCCTCGGATGAATGCTACGAACAGCAGGTGAGCGGATGCGTCAGCAGACGAGCGCGGTCAACTACGTACGTGGTCGCGTCTCTGAGTATCTCAACAGGTCTTCCCAGAGATCGTCGTCGTGTTGCTCCTTCGCGAAGTCGATAGCCTACAACCCGTCATTCAGACTTCGTTGGTACAAGTGTATGAGCAATCGACTGACCCGGTTGACGTCTCCCAGCCTCTCGATAATGAGGTTGAGCGCCTTCTTGTTATTTCCCATGCGGCCGAGTAGGAAGACCATCTCTGGAACAAGGTCTCGCTCGCTGCATACGTTGTACGCCTGTAGATCGCAAGAGGCGTGAGCTGGACCCTGACCGCGACAAGACGGAGTGGGCTAACCGCTTCCAGGTTGTAGTAGTTGCTTGCTCGTAGGAAGTCTATGAGACTTCTCGGAGCATATTCCGCATACAGCTTGACCTATAGCCTGACGTCAGGACTGGGCGATAGAAGAAGCCAGCGTAGATCTTACCTGAGTGTCTGCATACGCAGACGTGAGATGGGGGTCCTTGTGAAACAGCGCATCCAAGTACAGATACAGGTAGTATGGCCTCGATTGTAGTTGCTGGACAACACGCCCAATCTGCAGCACAGTCTGTCAACAACCGGACACCAGGTTTGAAATAACGACCAGGCTCACCGGTATCGAGTGAATGTGGTCCACGAGTAGGGTGATCGCCGCAACAGGGTCCGTGTCGACATCCTCGCCATCCTTCTTGCGCTTCTCGCGCAGCTCCTGGTCGAACTCGACGAGCAGGAGCGCCTGGTCCTGGACGTCTGTGAAGAGGTTGTTCTCGCGGATGAGGTCGAACACGTTCGGGCGCCGCAAGCGGAGGAAGTACGGAAGCGCTTTGCCTGGTTGGCGATTGAGGGTGAACCTGCGATGGTCTGTCAAGCTATGAAGGGGGTGGTGGAAAGCGAGCGGTGCTCACAGCTCTGCGAGACACTCCATGAGGATGACTGTGTCGGGACCGGTAGGCTTCATGGAGGATGAGGAGGGCGCTCTGTCGAGCTCGGACTGCACCGCGACGATAACGGCGCCGATGTCGTAAATTCCCTTTGGCCAGGTCTTGATTGTTTGTAGTAGTGCCTATGCAAGTTCTGTTGAGCAGTGAACGCAGGAGAGTGTGTCGTTGAGCTCACCTGTCGGTCATGCGCCAGGAAGTGAGTGAGGACGATCTCGTATACCAGAGGACTGAGAGTGGGCGAGTCAGTCGGGATGTACGGGATGATAGCCTTTACGACAGTTAGCAATCATCACTCTGACAGATTCCTTCTGCGGCCGTACCTGCAGCTGATGCTTCTGCGCGAAGACGAAGATCCAGTCCTCCCAGCGCTTCGTGTCCTGGCCGCACACCTTCGGGCACAACCGCGCTGCCTTCGCATAGTCGCCCTCAGCGACGAGGTGCTCGATGTACCGCTGTCCGATCTCAACCGCGTTGACGGCGTCCTTCTCTCCCGCTACGTGCGCCTCGTCCGAGCAGCGCTCGATCTCCTCCAGAGCCTCCTCGTAGCGCTTGCGCTCGACGAGCCACGCGACGTGGTCCCGCCAGTCTCTCGGCTTGACTACCACCAGGTCCTTCGGGCTCAGCACGATGTAGAACCGCTCTCCCGCAGAGCCCGGAGCGGACGCCTTCGCAGGCTCAACATCGATGTCCACAAGCACGTAGTCGTTGCAGTTCCACCGTTCAAAGTCGGTGATCCCGAGCGCGTCCGCTGCGAGCTCTTCCCCGGCGCGAGAGATGATGCGGAGCTCGGGGCGTTCCGCTTGCTTGCGCGCCTGCTCGGACCTGTCGGATGTCGCCTCGTTTCCGGTGAGGAGCGACGTGTCCGGGGGTGTGTACGCGAGCACGAGGAAGGCTGTGAGTGCAGGAGCGATGGACCGCACCGAGCCGCCGCCGTTCGCTTTCTTCAGCGCGTCTCCAGCTAGAGCTGTCGAAGCAGCGGCGGACTGCGATAGCGGGTGCGGGACGATGCCCGAGATCATGCAGTCGAGCTGGAACACGGCGGTGATCTCGACAAGGAGAGGGGAGCTGGAGGCAGACGCGGTCTTGCGCGGGCGCGCACGGATGCGCGCGACCTTGATCTGGTCCGCCCAGCCGATGAGCAGTGTAGACTCGTCCTGCCAATGGAGCGTGCACTTGAAGAGATCCGCGCGCGGACTGTCTGCGGGGCGGTCTATGAACGTGATGCGGCTCTGGGAGTGGGTATCGTAGATCTTGACGCCCTGTAAACAAGAAGTCGTACAGTCTCGGAGGGACATGGGAGGGTGAATGGAAGCGTACGAGGTCGTTCGCCCACGCGATGAGGTTCTCGCGCCATCGGACTTGCCATATGGGCCCTTCACCGGAATGCAGAACTGTTTCCTTGTAGCCTAGCCACCCCTTCTCGTGGAGTACTAGGTTCCCGGCCATGCCGCCGGAGATGAGGGACCGCGTGCTGCTCCTGGCGAAGTTCGGCTCAAGCGCGACCGTCCGCACGGGACGCTTTAGGTTGAACGAGGGTGTCTCCGCGCCGGAAAGCGAGTGCACTATGACCTGTCCTGAGGATAACGTCCCCGTCCAACGGCTCATGAGTGTCTGCTCCGACCAGGGTAGCGGATCCTCTGCGAGAGGGAGTCTCACCGTCTATGGATGCGGTCGCAATGAAGTCGCCGGTGACGTCCATGGATATGTCGCTGACCGAGGCAGAATGCCCTGGGAAGGACTTGATATGCTGCCCCGAGAGGTCGAGGATGTGCAGCATGCCGCCATGTGTGCCTAGAGCCTAGCAGCCCAAGTCAGACGCATCCCCATAGGCGCAATACCTCCTGGTACTGACTAGACGTCCGTGCGCATGCGCGAGCGAGGAGGCGGAGTCTTTCTGCAGTAGCTGGTGCGCGATGCCGCCGAGGCGTTCGTACTTGAGCGCAGGCTCCTCGTCCTCGTCTTCGTCCTCATCTTCGTCCTCCTCATCCTCATCGCCCTCAGCGGTAGTACCCTCCTCCTCAACGGACTGACCATCCTCTGTCTCGCCATGCGTCGCATCGTCCCCATCCTCCGTGTGCGCGGCACTCCCGTTCTCCGCAGCGCTCACCTCACTCATCCTATCCGGGCTCGCCGTGATCTGCCTGTCCGGTTCCCCAGCATTTTCAGCAGACATGGTTCAAGCGTAGATTTAGCAACACATGAGCTTGAGTTTGAGCCTGAGCACAACCGGCGAGTCGGCGAGCAGCAAGAGTCCTAGAAAGGAGACAGAGACGCGACTGTCGGTGACGCGGGGTGGCGGTCGCGCGTATGCATAGACGCCCATCCGCGCGCGTGTCTACCGTACTCCCGGGCGCCTCCAATGCTGCTCTTGGACTTGGACCTGCACTTACCTCCGCGATGCCGACCTTTCCCTCAAATCCTCTGAACGTCCCGGCATACAGCAGGGTCTTTCGGAAATACCCTGCGCTGTTTGGCGTGCCCTTTGTGCTGATGATCGTCGGAGCTTCGTATGGCCTGCAGCAGTTCACGCAGACGCGGTATGAGCTGCACGACCAGAAGGTCACCGCGGTACGTCCCTTGTGATTCAGCCACTCGCGCGCGTTGATTCCGACGCGCTTATGCTGCTCATGCATTATAGCTGAGCAAGGAGGAGGAGCTGGGACTAGCGAAGAACCGGAAGAAGTTCGACATTAGGGAGGAGTACTTCGTACGTCCACCCTCCCTTGCTCTCGTACCATATGCTGAAGATGACTCTCTGTCGCTCTGCAGAAACTCAGCGCGGCAGCTGCGGAAGACTGGGAGCCGAAGCGCATCGAGCGGCCAAAGGGCCTGCCAGAATGGGGCGTCCCACCTCCGGAACCTCCAGCGAACTCGAAGAGGTCATGACCGCTTTGCCACCCCGACATCCTCTCTTCGCACTCTTCCGTCTCACTATGCATCATGCTCGGACATTGTTGTACCCATAGTCATAATCACTTCCTGCCTTCTCACTTGCCCACGATCTCTCAGTTCGCCACACTCGAGACGTCGGAACGTGCGGCCATGGCGTTCGGGACACTCTCTCCACAAGTCAAGAGTCAAGCGAAAGCTGTCCGATATTGCTACCTACAGCATACATCCCGGTCCGGTGCACAATCAGTACAGCACCTTGCTCAGCCGTTGGACGGCGTTCAAGAGGATGTCGCCCTGCCGGATGACGGTCTCGTACTGCGCGTTCTTGATCGACGGCCGGTTCGTCTCCACGACGCCGTTCACCTTGTCGATCGTACAGTGCAGCCGGCCGGACGCGATGAACCGCGAGAGCTCGCTGCGGGACGGATCTCGATCAGTGACGGGGGAGGAGGCGTAGAGAGATGGTACGTACTTGTCGACGAACTCGACGCTGACGCCAAACGACCGTGCGAGGCTGTCGAGCGTTAGGCTGCGGTACGACTCGAGGAGCTGGTTGTATGCGAGGATGCGCATCTCGCGCACGTAGTATCGCGTGTGCGGCGCGAGGAGGCGGTTGGGCTTGAGGTGTGTTTGCTCGGTCGCGGCTGGAAGCAATGTGAGCGCGGACTGGCTACACGGGTGAGAGGCGAGACGTACCGAGTGCGAGGAAGAACTTGTCGTAGTGCGAGTCGTAGAGGTTCTTCATGAGGTCTGCGAGCAAGGGGAGTTCGGGGAGGACTTGGATGACTTCCGGAGCGGAGATGAGCTAGAGGAGGCAGACGTGAGCCCCTCTGCCTAACGCGCGTACGCTCCGAATACACCGACCTTCTTCTTCAGGTCCGGGCGGTTGAGGGTGAGGACGTTGGAGATGATTGTCGACGCGACGAAGTCGTTGTACGAGACAAGCTCCGTTGCTGTGAATGTCGAGAGCGCATCAAGCAGCAGCTCGCCTCCCCGCTTGAATTGCCGGATGGACAGAAGGTGGAGGCCGCGGTACACCTTCAGCCTGTTTCTCCGGTCCCAGTCGCCGCCCTTCTCGACCAGCCTGCAGTCACATCAGTCCCGGAGGAGGTAGGATTCTCTTGGAGGTACGCACTCGTCTGCTTGTGTCAGGTACTGCGTGATCATGTCATGGTCGTTGAAGAAGAAACCGATCCGGATGAGCGTGAGGACGATGTCTATCCTCGAGCCCAATCCTGGCGTCTTCTCCAGGGCAAGTTTCTGGGCCTCTACTGCCTTGTCCTGTGCAGAGTGGCACGTCAACGCGCGTCCTGAGCGTACTACTGAAGCAGACATACCTTGTCTCCAATCCTCGTGAGGTAGTTCGCGCGCGCACGCAGCGCGTCCGCAATATCTGTCTCACCCTCAGTCTTCTTCGCCTCTTCTAGTCGCTCTTCGATCTTGTCCAGCTCCTCCTTGTTCTCCTTCTCCATCCGCGCAAGGAGGGCCTCGTCAAGATCGAGTGCATTGGTGGCGGTGACTATGCGGTAGTACGGTGCCATGTCTGAACGCGCAATTGTGAGATATACAGCCCGAGCAGCATTTGGGAGCGAACACACGCACGGTCGGCCTGGATGCCCTCGAGCAGCTCTTTACGCGCATTCTGGTGCAGGTGCTCGAGTGATGGGTTGGAGAGGACGAAGTAGTTCTGCGCGAGCGCGAGATTCGGGATGGGGAGGACGGTGTCGTCTGACATGGCTAGTCAGGAGATATGTCAGGAAGCGTTGGAGAGTCTCCCAGGAGGACACAGGAAGTCAGAGCAGGCGAAGGAGGGGCAGCAGCAGACTGGATCGGATGAAGGCAAGCACGGGCATTGCAGGCGACGCGTCAGTACCGCGCACATTCCCACGCTCCTCGACGCGTCACCTTCGCGCTCGCCGCTCTCGTCCGCTACACGCTCTCGTCCACCTCGTCCATTCCCTCTCCCTGCCCTCTCTTTCCGCGTATTTTCTGATCTTGCTTCCGCTATGCCTACGAAGGAAGAGCTCTTAAAGGAGGCGAATTCGTCCAAAGACCCGAAGCGCGCCGAGGCACTCTACAGGGAAATACTCGGTATGCTCTCCGCTGCGATGAGTAGGAGGGAGGCACTGAAAACGTCCGTCTAGCATCACCAATCAGCCAACATGCATCTACCGAGGAGAGGGAAGCTGAGCTCCGTCAGCAGGAGGCCGCCCTCGTCAAGCTCGGCGAGCTCTACCGGGACCAGAGGTGCGTGCCGAAGTGGCTGCAAACATGTCCCCCTCTCTGACCTACATGTTGCAGCAATGCGCAGGGTGTGGCGGAAGTTATCAACCTCTCCCGTGGTTTTGTGTCGTCTATTGCGAAGGCAAAGACCGCGAAACTCAGTACGCCCCCTCCCCTACGAGGCCTAATGCATGCGACTGACCGATTCCGCCCAGTCCGTACCCTCCTCGACTGCTTCAACGCCATCCCCAACAGCCAGAAGATCCAGATGGACGTCCTCCACGAGAACATCGAATGGGCCAAGCGCGAGAAGCGGATATTCCTGAAGCACAGTCTCGAGACGCGGCTCGTGGGCCTGTGAGTAGTACCGCGCACGGACGTGGGCAGCAGGGAGCTGAAGTCGTATCCTCGCAGGCAACTCGACACGCAACAATACAAGCCCGCGCTCGCGCTCATCGAGTCCCTACTGACTGAGCTCAAGCGGCTCGACGACAAGATGGTGCTCACCGAGGTCCACCTTCTTGAGTCGAGAGTATACCGGGGAATCGGCAACCTGGCGAAGGCGAAGGTGCGCCACATAAACTCACTTCAGCGAGCGTTCTTGTAGCTGATCTCGTACCGCGTGTAGGCTGCGCTCACCTCGGCCCGGACCGCTGCAAACTCAATATACTGCCCACCACACCTCCAAGCCCGCCTAGACCTCCAGTCCGGCATCCTCCACGCCGAGGACAAGGACTACACGACCGCATATTCCTACTTCTACGAGACGTTCGAGAACCTGAGCACGCAGGACGACCCGAGCGCGCTCGGCGCACTCAAGTACATGCTCCTCTGCAAGGTCATGCTCAACCTCGTACGTGCCGCCCCGCCCCATGGAGTTCAAGTAGATGCTGATCGGGCGTGCTCGGTGTTAGCCCGAAGATGTCACATCCCTGCTCTCGATCAAGCTCGCGTCCAAGTATGCACAGCTGCGAGATGTGGAGAGCATGCGTGCGATCGCGCGTGCGCACCAGAAGCGGAACCTCGCGGACTTCGAGAAGGCGCTCAAGGACTACCAGCAAGGCAAGCTCTCCTCCGCCACGCTCGCTCTACCCTCGCGCTGACCAACCCTTCAGAGCTCTCGTCTGACACGACCATCCGGACACACCTCTCGGCGCTGTACGACACCCTCCTCGAGCAGAACCTGCTCCGCATCGTCGAGCCGTACTCGGTCGTCGAAATCGAGTACGTCGCGCAGCAGGTCGGCCAGGGCCGGCAAGCCGTCGAGCTCAAGTACGCACACTCTTTCCGTCTTCTTAATGTCGCGAACGGGCTGACGGGTCACAATGCAGGCTCTCGCAGATGATCCTGGACAAGGTCTTCCACGGCGTTCTCGACCAGGGCCGGGGATGCCTGCTCATCTTCGAGGAGCCACAAGCGGACGTGAGTACTCCCTGTATAGGCCGGGCAATCTGTGACTCTGACATGTTCGCTTTGACTCGACGTAGAGGGCGTATGGTGCGGCGATCGATACTTTGGAGCAGGTCGGGAAGGTCGTGGATTCGCTGTATGCTAAGGTAATGCTCGCCTGTTTCTCATCACTGAGCCTCCGTGACCGAGCTTACACCGCGCTCTTCCAGACTGTAAAACTAGCGTGACGGATGAACGCCGTAGTCTTGACTCTTATACACCCTTTTCATTACTCGAAAACCGCGGGTGTCCTCGTGATGCACGAGTGCACTTCCAGAAGCGAGGGAAGCACGTCACGGTTTGCGAAACGCTCAGCCTGCACTTTTGTAGGCTACTTCGATTCTCTTCTCACATATTGCTGTGCCCGCCGCCGTTTCGACCGCCGTCGCTCGATGCCTTTGCCACTTCTGCGAGGGTGGACTGCCATGAGGTAACGAGAGCCTCCGCCCACCGGAGTATTCTTTGCTGATTGGCTTTCTATTGAGATCTTCATGCATTACAGATAAATCTCCATGTTCTCGTAGTCTCCGTGGCTGAATAAATATGGTACAGATGACAGTCGATCTATATCCGATTTTATAGCGTTCACCACCTCTTCGACCATGAAACGCTTGCTGCGCAGAAGTTTCGCAATCTCGTTGAGGGTCGTTGCAAGCGCTACTACTGCTTCGAGTATGATACAGAGGACGAGATCGTTCGGTACAAGGTATGTTCACAACCTACTCGTGTTTTCGGCATGTACCCACCCCTTCGCACCTCGGCTCTGGTGGGACGCCTGCGCCCGTATGTCATCTATACCGCAACGTATCTGTGCATATCGCCCTCCGTGAAGATTCTTGTTAGGGAAACGAGCGCGTTGATCCTCCACATCAATTTGGGGACGTATCCGTACGTCACCTCGTCCTCCACGATTGGTGGCGTTTGCACTGGGCTGGGCATCCCGCCCGAGCACGTCCGCTAACGGTCGGTGTCATCAAGGCCTACACAACGCGTATCGGAGGCGGTCCGTTCCTACCGAGCAACTCTACGTACGTGTGCCCTTCGTTCAATAACTCCCTATCAGTACCCCTTCTTGCACCAGGAGGTGAGCGTGTACCTACAGGAAGCAAATCGCGAACTCGGTGTGTCCACCGGCCGCCGCAGGCGGACGTTGCAGATGGCTCGATTTGGTAGACATGCGAGAACCTGAGTCTTCAAGGCAACCCGAGGACCCGCGGCGCACTGGAGTACATCCTCCTCCACTAAGTCATGTTCAACCTCGTATGTGCCCCACGACGCCTTAGACTCCGAGCAGCTGCTGACTGTGGCATGCTCTCCGTTCGTTCGAAGACGTGACGTCCCTGCTGTAGATCAAGCTCGCGTTCAAGTACACATAGTAGCGAGATGTCGAGAGCATGCACGCGATCGCGCGTGCGCACCAGCGCCGAACCTCGCACTTCGCGAAGTCGGTCAAGGTCTACTAACAAGGCGAGCTCTTCTCTACCACGCTCGCTCGCGCTGACCCCATCCTTCAGGGCTCTGTACTGACACAACTATCCGGCCGCACTCGTCAGCGCTTTACGACACGCTGGAGCAGAAGCTGCTGCGCATCGTCGAGCTGTACTCTGTTGTCGAGAACGAGTACATCGCGCAGCAGATCGGCCAGAGGCCGCATGTTGTCAAGCTTGGCTACGTTTTGATTTGACCGTCTACGGTGCTATAAGTGGTCATAAGGTCTCATATTCCTCTGAGCGCCAGTAGAGATACATCACGATATGCGGTAAATCACCGGGAAAGCCTCACTCACGGCGGCGACTGTAGGTGTCAGTCTCAGGAATCTCAATACCGAGAGCCTCCAACTGGGCAATATCTTCAAAATCCGGCCTGCCGTTATTGATTAGTCTACCTCAAGCATCATCAGAGAAATACGGGCGCTGGAGCTCACTTGTGCCGTGCAGCATCCCAGTACCACATAGGTTCCTTCTGCTTCGTCACCGGACTGACTACATCGGAGATCCACCGAATGACTTGTTGTTCCTTCTGCGGCGTGTAAAAAGATTGTCTCTGGTCTATCTTGGGTGCACCATTCGAGTACAGCGCGATGATGTCTGCGCTGTGTGTCGAGTTTTCCTGATGACCTTGCAGGGTGCGCGCATACCAGAGTCGTCGATGGTCGAAATTTCCCTTAGACACCACGCTGATCGCCTCCCGTACGGCTTCTATAGGATGCCTGTCGTACATCGACGCAGTCCAGCGGGTCGGGTATTGGGCACGCAGGTGGCGTAAAAGCTCAGTCGACTGGTCGGGCGTGACGAGGAAGCCGTAATGCAAGTAGTAGCCCCCCTTGGAACGCTTCTCTAGAAGATGCAGATCCCGAACCTGGAGTTCCGTGGGGAGGGTGATTGGTAGCTCCGCCATCGGGGGGTACTTGTGACAGAAGGTCTGCATGGCCTACGAGCGGGCTTCAGTCAGATGCCAGTGTCATTTGGACTACAATGCAGTAATAGAGCTTGCGACTGACCGCCAAACGTAGCTCACGCGCATTTTCGGTAAGCTCAAAGTATTCGGTGTTTGCCACGGAAACAGGCCAACCATTCTTGTCGTACTTGAAGTCATTGAAGGGTGTTATCACAACTTGCCCCGTGTCGATGAGATGGCGCATACGTCTGGCCCTATAGCTCATGATGAAGACTTGAGTTTCTGGTAGTGCCTGTAGCCTGCGTGGATGGGCGCAGCAGGAAGTGCCCAGAGATTGTCAATTCCGTCCTGTGCGCGCATGTGTGCGGATGCAGTAGAGCACTTACGGAGGTCGAACCGTGTTTTCGAGCTCTGCTGGGTACTGAGAGGGTGCAGTCGATGTGTATATATACTCAAAGCGAAGGTGGTCAGCGTTATGGTGGCACTCAGAGGCTTTGCGAGAGATGATGGGCACAAGCAGCTGCACAGCTGCTCCGGAGCTTGTCGAGCATTTTCTCTCAGATCGGGGGTCCCCTACTAGTGGCGACGACGCGTGCGCCTATAAGTTACGTTAGATCGTACACTATGTGGGCACTGATGCATGATGTGGCGGGCCGCATTCAATACAACTTGATAGCATCTTATTCTACAACGCCGTGGTGTACGCCGCCCTAGGCGCGACCGGCCAGATTAGTTCGAACGGTTTGCCTATCATACAGATCCGTGGCCAAGGGTGGTGCCACCCATGCGAAGTTGAGTCTTGAATTGCCTCGGGTCTGGGTACAGCGCCTTGCAATGGTCCCCTCTTCCTCCCGTCCTCTGATCTCCCCAATTGCATAGATTATACATCGGGCAGCTATTCGTCTCGTTCCCTTGACCACCTCAGGGCGTAGAAGGAGTAGAAATGCTCGTGAATTTGCATAGGTTGCCGAGACGTCTTGGGCGCAACTCCGCCTCAAGCCACCTTGCCGCCGCCGCCGCCGCAGCAGCAAGCAGTGGCCTCAATGCCTCATCAGGCGGAAGCACCCTCAAACGCGCCTCAGAGCCTCCACCGGCGCAATGCGTTTGAACTGGTGTGTCGAAGCACACCTCGTCTAACTGTAGTTAGTGCCACTCCGGATGTTTGCCCGCTCGCGTCGCGGCGCAACTCGGAGTCGACTGTCGCGAGGACTCACATTGGGAACTTGTTTTGGCCACTCGTTCACTCTTGATAGGTAGGTCTGTTTCGCTGCAACTACTGAAATGAATAGTAGCTTATTCTCAGATACGCCTCAGTGCTTCGTGCTCAGCAGCGGCCATTGGCGCCACCGCTTGCACTGGCACTTGTATCTTGTATCTACTGGAAGACTCGGGTACACGGTATAAAATGTTACAGGTCGCGTTCCGAAGCTGCATCCAACCCGCACTGCAGAGTCTCATACGTGCCAACAGCTCATACCTCTCTACATTTTCGTCACACTGAACTCACTGCAGACCGTCAGGCCAAGTCATGCCAGCAGCACCCACCCCAGCACCCACCCCGCCTCATGCTCAACTTCAGGCACTTGGGCTCAGCCCTCTCAGTCCTCATCCAGAGCAAGGCTACGAAAATCTCGAACAAGATCCAAACGTGTGTGTTCACGCATCTCGATGAGCAGACTGTCCGCTGATTGCTATGACATGTTCTTGGTCTGGAATGACAAGGTTATCATATTGACCCATCAGCGCTGGGCTATTCAAGTCACAATTGAAAGGGAGACCGTGAAGCGGCGGCCTACCGATGAATCGGCCTGCTACGCTTATTTACAGGTGCTTCTCGGGCCGTGGGCCTACACGTTCCAAGGCTATTTCACAAATTTCTCCCCACAAGTCCGTTTGCTCTCGGCAACTGGTGAAGGCCGCGAGTCGGTCGTAGTGGACTTTGCACTGTTTAGGCGCTATGACGACACTCTACCCGTCATTCTCGAAGCAAAGGCGCAGAAGAGTGCAGCTGCAATCAGTGACCCTGAGGACCTCGAGAAGGAAACGAGTGAAATCACTAGATCCGCAGTGGGTCAAGCTTGCAGTCAAGCTCTCTGCGTGTTTGCCGCCTATCCCAACATGGAACATACCTTCGCTCTGCTGGTTACACCTGTAGCATTCACCTTACTTGGATATGACCGCCCCGCATCCGCCGAGGAAGACACTGGCGCCGACTCGGAGGAAGACGCTGGAGCGGCCGAGGACAACACCGGCACCGAGGAAGACGCCGATGCCCAGGAAGACAGTGATGCCGAGGGAGACAGCAACGCTGAGGGAGACAGTGACGCTGAGTGCCCGGGAGACAGCGATGCTGAGGAGGCCCACACCAGTACCGAGGAAGACACCGCCGCCGGCACATCAGCGGCCTCAGCTGATAGTGCGGAAGAGATTTCAGGAGCTCCGTTTGGAGAACATTACTACCAGAATGCAATCCGACAACTCAAGGAGCATATTGCGGAGGCAGTGGCAGAGGCCCTCAAGCCAAAAGTGCTCTACTACTGCCAGCCGTGGATACGAGATGATGGCGACACACTCTACCCCTCCCATCCACTGACCAAAGCGCTTGAGATGATCAAGCAGTCCAATCCCGCAGGGATTGCTGAGCTCGCCAATGCTCTGATTGGCACTCAGAAATCCTGGTACGATGTGACCAACGAGGTTCTAGCTCAGGCAGACCCCCGTCTGCTGGTATGTGCATGTTCTCTCTAGGACTTGTCAAGCCAACTAATCTACTGATTATGAAGGAGCTGGGAGAGATCGAGATCGAGAGGGGCTTTATGAGCACCATAACGAAGCTTCGGGAGACCCTGGACGTTCTGACTGAAGATGATGATATACCTCAGGATCTCGTGTACGAGCTGATGCGGGATTCGCTCGACGGCGACTACAAGCCTCACAACAAGAAGGTCAAAGATGCTGCTGCGATGGTGCGCGACCGTATCTTCACCCGCTCTCAGGCACGTGCAGCACACTCTGGGTCCGTACACCGCGACGGGTCCTCCGGCTTGATGCAGACTCTGTCGCCACTCCGGGCACCGCCGCTTCCTTCCCATGGTCCTGGGCCCTCGTCTCCGACTTCCCCCACGCCGAAGCGACAGCGGCGTGGCGACCACGACGTACTCGTCAGTTATAGTCATCCTTCGAGGGGCTGACACAGAAGCACTCTCAATGAGACCCTGGCAGAGATAGAAGGCGGACCAGTCAGTGTGTATTATGCAATGCACGAGCTCTAACTATGCGGTACGTGACGGAACACAGGAGTGGGAGTCAGCAGCGACTTTGGAGGTAGCAAATCACTGTAGCTAGCACTGCCGCATGCGAATATATGATGGCGCATGTCTCCGTAAACTTCAGCTCCGGTACACTTGTTCAGAGCCCTGATAAGTCGTTCTCATAAGGCCACAAGCCACGCTCTGTCGCGTCACAGTGTTGAAGCTGGGCATGAGGACCCGCCGCATTTGCCCAATGTCCTTTGTTCCACTCGTATATTACAGACTGTTGGTTGCTTTGCCCATGGGGATCGTCTCGTTCGGGTACTAGCAGCCAGAGTCCTCGACGTTCAACCCAGCGTACATCTCCTTTTCTCAACGATGTACTCCTTTGAAGACAGAGACTCGGACAGTGCATCTTGGCAATGACCTTCGCGAGCTGGCTAGGTGAAATGTTTAGCCTGTCGCAGAAACAATCGCTGTTCTCGGGACCTACCTCCGCGCGAATATATCCTACGCTCCGGGAGCTCCGTGCCCCCAGCGAAAATAGGTTGGGAACGGCAATACATGAATAGCGTATCATTCATGAAATATGCATATGGATAGCGTCCGTCGGTCACATAGTCGAGGCTATGGTCAGTGCCTAGCGCCATTGATTACTCGACGGCACGGAAGCAACTGTAGAGCCTTCCTGTGTCCTCGATGAGTCCCCGAGGTGATATCCGCGTCGGAACCGCAGTGTGGGAGACGTCAGGTCCGTTCCGCCAGTCCGGTCTCAGCGGCCTTCAGACTCACTTGTAGCACGACCGCTCAAACGCACCTTTCAGTGATGTACTACCCGATGCTTGCGTTATACCCGTTCCGCACTGGACGGTCGAGCCGTACTCGGTCGTTGAGTTCGAGTACAACGCACACTGGCAGATCTAGACGTGAAGCGGTACTCGGAGAAGCGCGAACTTGCGCGGCACATGACCGCGCGTCCCTTCTGCGGCCGTATCCTCCCCGGGCCGCTCGTCGCTCACTAGCGCTCACTCTTTTCTTCCTTCTCCCCATTCCTGTGGCCATCGGCCTCTGTACCGTCCTGTTCTCTACCTGGATCTGTAACTGGTCTGGGAGCCATGACTTACTTCTGCTTTAGCTGCACACACTTTCCGTTCCTGGCTTGCGACTCTGAGTACTGGTAGACTCACTGGCACTCTGAGCAAAGCTCACCACAATCCCGCCGCGACTCGCACGGTTGCGCGCGGTTCTGGAATGGGTGTATCGTGAGTGTGCTTCGGCTCTTTTCTTTGCAGCTTGAAGCATATTGCACTGCGGGCAAGCGTCTGAGCCGCTTCAGGCTTATGGATCGTCATCTGGCACTGCCGCGTACTCCGCAAATTGCCCGTACTACGAGTACATCCTGTCCCGACTGACGTCTATGATAGGCCCCGTATTATATAGCCTCTGGCTATTCTTGTGACTACAGAATGTCACGTATCGGCTGCCAGTAAACAAGCGCAGCAGCGACAAGTGGCTCGGACTATGTCACGAGAGCTTCCCTCTTGCCGCACCAATGAGTTCAAATCCACCTTGCGGAATTTGAGCATCTCATCCACCGTGAAGATATAGTTATCGCTGTGTGAATGACAGCCATCAGAAGCCACATCGAGGCGTAAAAGCGACGGTACCCACTCGAAACCATACAGGTCGCTATCGAAGTGCCACATGGGTACGAGGTCCGCATTGTGGATTCCGAAGGACTCCTTGATAAGCCTCAGAATCTCGCCCATGTTCTCCAGGTAAGGCGCCCTTTTGGCCTCGCTGTCTTGATTCGAAAACATCTTG
The DNA here is from genome assembly GCA_022385765.1 of Trametes cingulata. NCBI lineage: Eukaryota > Fungi > Basidiomycota > Agaricomycetes > Polyporales > Polyporaceae > Trametes > Trametes cingulata. Next base: position 164,205 of record MU278021.1, read on the forward strand.
AGCATGCCGCAAGTGGGGTGCTGGCGATAGGTGCGCGGGTCACCCGCCACGAGCGTTCGGGCCCATTTGAGCTCGACGGTAGGTGGCAGCAGCGAATGGATGTGATCCAAAATGTCGTCGATTGCTAGTATGGAATCCTCGTCGTCTTCGCTCGACAAAGGATCCTCGTCGGCTTCTCCGCACTCCTTCCATAGCTGCTTCGAACGTTGAAGAACTTCTGCGCCAGCAATTGGGAGCACGACCGCGTAGTTGAGAAGAGGCGTAGTGCTTCCGCGCTTGGCCCAGCGTGCACTGTCAGGGAGGTCCGAGTCCGCAATCGGCCGTAACCTCGTTTGGTACTCGTCCATACGCTAACAATCAGTATGTCAGAGTTAGTGGTCCATATAGTGAAACATCTGTCTGAGCACACACCTGATACACATGATACAGTCGCTGGTCCAGGTTCTCCTGGTCATGGCCTCGCGCTGTTCCACTCGCCGGATCAAGTGCGGACTTGGTCGGGGTTCGCGCGTCGCCTTCCTCTAGTGGAGCGGCACGAGCGGGCGTGTCCATCGAGTCAGAGAGTGTAAAAAAATTGATGAGGAGTATCTTGAAGTTCGGTGACTCGACCAGGATGGAGGGGGGCGTGACGATGTGGGCAGGCAACCGCAGTGAGGTAAGAGTTCAGTGCTGTATTTATACGAATGGGATCATGATCGCAGCTGCGCAATCCGCTGGTGGCGAGTTCAAGGAGAAAGAAGTCAGCCGGGCATAACGTCGGGCTAAAACTAAAAGTACCTAATCTCAATAATCCCCAAAGTCCGAGAATCCGCGTGGAAACCTCATGTCCTTGTTGGCGACGCGGAGCGAGGAAACGGTGACTCGCACATGTTGCAGCCTCTCATCATTAGAGTCGTCGGACGTGACGGCCTTCTGAGTCAGGCTAACCTGTAGCACGACAACTAAAACGCACCTTCGACACGTCAAGGATGTACCACACGATGCTTGCGCAACACCCGTTCCGCATCGTAGAGCCGGACTCGGTCGTCGAGATCGAATACAACGCACAACAGACGCGAACCGGGATAAGCGCGGCCACGTGACCGCGCGTCTCTTCTCGCCTCCTCCCGCTCGTCGCCCACTCTCTTCCTTCACGCTGAGGGTATGGGCCGCCTGACCTACACTATCAAATTTAGCACCAGACCTTTGAGAAACCAGACGTGCAAAATAAACCGAGCGCATTCTGTGTGCTCTTGGCAAGTACCTACACTTCTGCGCAGACTATCATGCTCTGGACGCTCGTATGGTACTACGTATCGCGCGACCCGAAGCGATCCTCAGCTGCTGGGTGCTCATTTCGACGTGCTTCTTCGTAGCGCAAAAAGGTCGCGTCTTCACGGTCCACTGAGCTCGCGTGAAGTATGCATAGCTTCAGACGTCAGACGTCCGAGACTGGGTGACGGGATCGCGACCACGCCCTCGCACCAGAACTGGAACCCGTGCAGAGCCACTTTCCTCCGACACTGCCACCAGGACGTACCTCCTGGCGCTACGCAATACCCGACCAGCAAATTAGAGCATATATTTTCGTGTAGAGGCGTGGGTGCTCGTCGGAATCGAATTCATCGTCCAGCGGGTCGGTCACTCAAGCGGCAAGCCGTCCACTGTGGAAACGTTTCCTCCCCTGTCGCTTGGCCGTCAGTGGCTGGAGCGGTCGTACGGCCTCATTATACTCATCTGAGGGCTATGCAGCGACTGATATTACATGCCATAGCGGTTCAGAAGCTCCCGCGTCAACAAGGGACGCTGGCGGGGGACTTGTGGGCCCGCATTCTCCACAGTCACGATACCGAGAGCCCTCAACCGGGCAATATCGCTCCAACACGGCCTGCAATCGGTATCAGTCCATCTCATACAACATGGAAGAGATTGGGGTGCTAGTCTCACCTGTGATACAGGCCGTCCCAGTACCACAAAGGCTGTTCTTGCTTCGTCACCGGCGAGACTACCTGCGCGATCCAGTTGATGACTTGAGCTTCCTCTTCCTGTGTGTACGCAGTCCCTCTCTTGTCCTCCTTGGCCATGTCGTTCGAGTACAAGGCGATCAATGCCACTTTATGGGTCGAATCTTCCTCACGACCTTGCAGAGTGTGCCCCACCCAGAGTCGCCGGTAGTCGAACACCATCCCCGACGCCTCCTTGATCGCCTCCAGTACCACTTGTGAAGGGTCCCTGGCGTAGATACGCGCCGACCAGCGAGCCGGATTCTCTTCTCGTTTGCGTCGAAGAGTCTCACGCAGCTGGACTGGCGTGATGGCGAAGCCGTAGTACAGGTGGTAGCCGTCCTTAGAATGCTCCTCCCACCTACTCAGCTCAGGAATGCGGAGTACCTCGGGGAGTTTGTCGGGCAGCTCCTTCATCGGCGGATATTTCTCGCAGAAGATCCGCATGGCCTGCCACACAAGTGCGCGCGTTCGATCAGGTCTCGCCGTTATTCTAGACCATCCTGCGACGCGAGAGCTTATAACTCACCTCCTTGCGCAGCTCATGCGACTTCTCAGTGAGCTTGAAGGTTCTGTTGCCTGGATTGGGTACGGGCTTGCCGTCCTTGTCGTGCTCGATCTCGTTGTACGGGTTGATCTCGTACTGGCCTGTTTGAATGAGGAAGTGCATGAAGTTGGGCGTGTAGCTCATGCTGGATCGAGGTGCTAGAAGCGAGGCAATCTCTCGGAGTGGTCGCGACAAGAAATGCGAAGACAAGGTGAGCGGCACTCAGAACGTCCGAGAGATGCGGATGCGGGAGCGTGGACGTTTTGCAGGTGGGTCGGCTGTCTGTTTACGTATCCTTAGGCGAGTCGGAGTCGCGGGGGGATGCGAAGCCTCCGCGTGGACGCCCTCCGTACGTACTCCTCACGCAGTCAGTGACCAGCATGGCCCGCGTCCGAGAACGCAGGAGCCAAGAACATGGTCCGCAAGTGACGTCGAATTAGCGCAGTACATACACCATATCGTCCATTTGGTCACCACGAAGAGGAACGGCGCGAACCCTCAGCTTAGAGCGCTGAGCCCTCGATATCTTCTTCTCTTCCTCTGCAAGAGCAGATTCCCTCAGGATACGACATGGCCTGCCAACGTGGGGTCACGTCGACTTCGTTCACGGTCAGCCCAATAGACGTGCTCATGCTGCCAGCAGCACTTACGCTAGGTCAGGGAGCGTACCCCAGTGACTCGAGATCTGGTATATTCCATGCATGCCTGATGCATTGGACATGGTCGTCCACATCGGCGGCGGCAAAGAGCACCTGGCGAAACTTGTCATCACCCTCGCAGCGAGGCTCTAGAGTGATCGGATCGCAGTAGCCAGACGCGACGACCGGCTTCCGACGTACTGCACCCAGAGCCAGCAGTCAGCTCCGCGGTTCAGCGACAAGTCCCCTCACCGAAGCGTAGATGGGAGCTCCCAGAGTTGTCTAGTTGATCATCCGACGGCCAAGCAGCACCCGGGGACCCGTCGTGTATACTTGGTCAGTCCAAGGGGTGATACACGCGTCGAGACCGCATTTTGATAGATGTCAGGTCCGTTCCCCTAGCCCAGATACATCAGTGGACCAGCGAAGGCCATCGCAAGAGCATGGAGGTTCACTCGAACTCGAAATCCGCCGCGACGCTTAACTCTCGTGGGCGCCTATTATGAGAGTCGGCGTCGGGTGGAGCGGGCCGCCGGAAAAAGGACCGCCAAGGAAAGTCGCCATATTGCTGCGACCGGAGGGGCCTGCAAGAGAATGACTCTGACTCCTGCACCCACCATCGGTCGCGGCCTACGGTCGCAAAGACCTCTCTACCACCTCAAACCTACAGTCGCGTAGCAGACGCAGCGCTGGGTGCGTGCTCGATCTGTTGCTCCACAATCAGGTAGTACATCCATCTGAACTTTCATCTCTCCACGTCAGGTCGCCGCAGAACGCGAGTGGACCAACGTATACTGAGGCTGACCTGCCACCATGAGCGGTGAGAAACACCTTATCCGGAACGCAAGAATACGTGCTAACGGAACATCGGCAGTCACCGTCGTCTTGGGGGCGCAGTGGGGCGACGAGGGCAAGGGCAAGCTCGTCGACATCCTCTCTGCTGAGTTCGATATATGCGCACGATGCGCCGGCGGCAACAACGCTGGGCACACGATCGTCGTGCCCATGGGCCCTGAGAAGGAGAAGAAGACATTTGCGTTCCATCTTCTTCCGAGCGGTACGTACTCCTGCTCGAGCTGATCGATTGTGGTGCTCATCGCACTCCAGGCCTGGTGAACCCGAAGTGCACCGGTCTCATCGGAAACGGCGTCGTTGTGCACGTTCCGTCGTTCTTCGCTGAGTTGGATGCGCTCCAGGAGCAAGGTGCGTATCGCGTCGGACCTCGATCGAACACCGCTAATGCACACTGGTATACAGGGCTCGACTGCACTGGACGTCTGTTCATCTCCGACCGCGCCCACCTCGTGTTCGACTTCCACCAGATCGTCGATGGGTTGAAGGAAGTAGAGCTTGGAGGTTCCAGCATCGGAACGACGAAGAAGGGCATCGGTCCGGCGTACTCGTCGAAGGCGTCCCGCTCCGGTCTCCGGGTTCATCACCTCTTCGATCATGAGACATTCGCGCAGAAGTTCCGCAAGCTCGTCGAGGGCCGTTTCAAACGCTACGGCTACTTCGAGTATGATACGGAGGGCGAGATCGTGCGGTACAAGGTATGACTACAGCTACAGCCTACTCGTCTTTGCAGCATGTACTCACTCCTGCGCACCCCAAGGCTCTGGCCGAGCGTCTGCGTCCGTACGTCATCGACTCGGTAACGTTTCTCCACAAGTCGCTCTCCGAGGGCAAGAAGATCCTCGTCGAGGGAGCGAACGCGTTGATGCTCGACATCGACTTCGGAACGTACCCGTACGTCACTTCGTCTTCCACGACCATCGGTGGCGTCTGCACTGGCCTGGGTATCCCGCCCAAGCTCATCGGTAAGACCATCGGTGTCATCAAGGCATACACGACGCGTGTAGGAGGCGGTCCGTTCCCTACGGAGCAGCTCAATGTACGTGCTACTCTCCGCTCAGCAGCTTGCCGTCTTCACTCACTGTTATACCAGGAGGTGGGCGTGCATCTGCAGGAGGTCGGCCGCGAGTTCGGCGTCACTACCGGCCGCCGCAGGCGTTGCGGATGGCTCGACCTGGTCGTCATGAAGCATTCATGCCTCATCAACGGCTACGACAGTCTGAACCTCACAAAGCTCGACATCCTCGATGACCTCGACGAGATCAAGGTTGCAGTCAAGTACCTCGTTGACGAGAAGGAGCTCCCCGGATTCCCTGGTAAGTGACGCAATGTGTCATCGCTTCGTATGCAAGATCCTAACGAGTATCTCGCAGCCGACCTCGAGATCCTCGCCAAGGTCGACGTTGTCTACGTCACACTGCCGGGGTGGAAGAAGTCCATAACGTCGGCCACCACGTTCGACGAGCTGCCAGAGAACTGCAAGAAGTACATCGGCTTCATCGAGAAATACCTCGACGTACCGATAGAGTGGATTGGTGTTGGTCCTGGCAGAGAGAGTATGGTGAGGAAAGAAGCCAAACTGATACAATAGAGTACAATGTATTGCAACGGCCGATGTAAGAACGAATGCAGAGAAGGACGCTTTCGAGCGTGTTGAATTTCCCGGCGGAGCAGCTGAGTCTCGCAGACCGCCGTAACATTCCCACGCCACAACGAGTATAAGAGGCGCGTGACAGACGCCAGTCCCTCCTAGTCACCTCCTCGTCACAACTGTTACCACCGCCCGACCCTCCGCGGCCTCTCCTCGCTCTCAGACCGTAACGGTCACCCCGCGGTGCAGCGAATATACTGTTTGAACGACCTATGGACCCGAACGCGCAACATATCCCCGCAACACCCTCCTCATCGCGCAAGCGTTCGCGCGAAAACGAGACACCGAGTCAGAGGCACAAACGCGAGAAAGCAGCAGAACGACAACGCCGGAAGCGTGAGCGCGACCGCCAAGCAGGCCTCCAGAACATCCTCGCGCTCTCCCAACAGCAGGCGCAGCAGATGCCTCCTCAGCAGGTCGAGGTCCAGCCGCCACCCCCACAGCCAAGCGCACCCGAATACAAGGGCGAGGAGCTCAGTCCGGAGGAGATCGCCAAACGGGACAGGGTCCGGGCTGCCGCGCGAGAGCGGCAGCGCAAGCATCGCGCGCTCGTCAAGGCGAGAAAGCTGCGCGAGCTCGGGATCGACATGGGCAACGAGATGATGCCCGGGATGGAGGAGGTGCAGTATCGCATGAACGCCGAGGGTCAGTACCAGCCCGTCATGCCGCACGAGATGCCCCCACACCCCCACCCCCAACCGCACCCGATCCACGAGCCGCCCTTCCCGCAAGGCCAGCCTCTCGGCGGGCAGACATTCGCGTCGACGCTGCTCCTGTCGTTCTCGTGCGCTCCACTGCTGAAGCAGCATTTGTTGCGCACGCTGTCGATGACGAACGAGGAGCTCGCGTCGCTTGAACCTATCATCGCACAGGCGTGGGACCACTGGGACCAGCAGGTACGTCCTAGGGTCGCTTGATTGTGTGATCGGCCTTGACATGCTCGTGCAGAGACGGATGCACTATGCTCACGCTCCAAAGGCGCCGGATGGCTCTGCCTTAGGAGACCCTAATGCCCCGTACGGCGGGATGGGCGACCACGTCCCTGGTCACCCTTATGTCCACGACCCTGCACAAGCAAACGACTTCCGCGCACGCTTCCATCGACCGCTCGTTGCACCCTCGCCGTTCCGCTCCACCATCGTCAACGGTTCTGGCCAACAGGAAGGGGCTGCCGCTGCTGCAACGTCCGCATCAGCGCCTCCCGGTGGTCCTTCCGCGCCGCCTCCTCAGAATGGATTGGATGCAGCATTGTCCGCTGTGGCCGGCTCGAGCGAGCAGCGGCCGTTGTCGAACCCGCCGACGATCGATCCGCAGTTGGGGCAGGCGAGAGACGAGGCGGCTGGTGTGGCCGGGAAGCTGGAGCGATCTTGAACGCTTGGGCCAGCTTGGGGTGTATGCGCAGAACTATCGGTAATCTATCCTCCCCTGCAGCCGGCCTCCACAGTGGGGTCGGCCTGTACTGTTCCGGCTTCGGACTACTTGTACTGTTCACGAGTCATGTTATGTATTCTACTACAGAGTCGGCTACGACCCTCCTGGTCCATCTCGAAATGCAAGAGTGCCCGCAGACGGCGGTGAGCAATTTTTGGCTCGCTGGGCCTGCCATCATGGTGTTTGGCGGTGTTTGTGGCTATATGTCGGTTGGCTCGGGCTCGGAGAGGCTGGAGGACGACTTTCAGATTTACTGTCCAAAGTTAGCCACTTCGAAGCTCGCGATTGGCGTTCTGATATCCCCAGATGAGCAGAGTTCAGCTCACGTCACGCTGCTCGCCGCTGTCGGGGTGAGATGGTCCCTGCGAGGGCAACTGCGCTTGGACTGCTACCACCACCATCCTCTCCGGGCCATGTCTGGTTCACGTACCAAGGCTCCCGGCGCAGTGCTCGGCGACGACCCGTATGTCATCCCGGATGGCATTTTCGACGATGTCAACGATGCCTTGAGCTGGAATGTGATCGTCTCGCGCCTCTGCGAACGCCTGAAAATCCCTGGTAGGTGACGAGGATATCCCCATTTTCGCGTCGAGCGGCTCTGATTTGTGTACAATCGTGTAGATCTCAGTACTCGACACGGCCTGAAGAGAACGCATGCGCGGTTCAATGAGATGTACAGACGCTTGGATAGCGCGTATACCTCGGCCCGTCGTTCAGGAAACCAGAGGGTCATGGGTGGTGTCGTCGCGATAATGGCCAAAATGTGCGCAGACGCGATACTGAGGGACAGGCTATTTGAAAAAGGTTTGGTAGATCTCTCGTATCGGACGCGTGGAAGTTGCTCACAGCACGAACAAAGGGCTGCTCAAGAAAGTCATGCCGCTCCTCGAGTTCGACTCGACCCGCCATATCGCTCTCCAGGCTCTCACAGTGGTCACTCACCATGGTGGAGTGTCCGCGAGACAGGAGATTGCGCGCCACAACCGCACGCTGGTCAAAATCATGGAGGACCATCCCGACGATCCCAAGGTTGCCGAGCTTGTCATCGTTACCGTCGACCACGCCACCGAAGCCGTCGTCGCCTGCGAGGAGACCCCCGACCCGCGCCTCGTCAGAGAGGTGTCTATCTGCACTGTGCTTGAGGCGACCGTCGCAGCGCTTCGCAAGCCCACCTACTCCCATATCATGCACACCCATGCTATCAACCTTCTCGCCGCTCCGACCCAGCACTGTCCGCAGGAATGCAAAGCCGTCCCGTCTATGCTCAGACTCCTTGCTGCCTTGACTCGAAGCGAGAATATCAACACACGCGCGGTGGCATTCAGTGCTCTCCTCCGTCTTCCTATCGCGGAAAGCGAGTTCGAGCACTCGTTTTTCGATCCCATGAGGTTCCTCAGCATATCCCAGCGGGGCACGCCCAGACACCTCTCCGACATACTCATGGACTACGGGCCACAAAAAGCGGAGGTGTACCTCACGCTTAACGCCACCGTCGATTACCAGAAGGCGATGATGCAGGCGATGCAGGACCGCGACATGTACGCACTCGGGAAGAAGCTCGTCAGCATCATCCAGCGTACCGAGTTCGCTATCGCCGAAGGTGGATTCCAGATGGAGGGCCCCCGTGGCCGCGAGAACGTCACGGACGCCAACGTCCCCGGACTGCCGTTCACCCGTTGGACAGACGCCCTCCCTCTGAGCGCGAAGGCTCTCCGTGCGAAGGGAACCCCGGCCGATCTCGACGACGCGGACATCATCGAGATGAAGTTCTACATGATCCGAGGCAGGCTTCCGGAGGCAATCGCGCTGGGCCAGAAGGCACTGCAGCGGAACAGAAACCTGGCCTACGCGTACTACGTGGTCAGCATGGGCGCGGACATCGACGCAGGGCTGCGTGCGGTCAAGAAGGGCCTGAAGTGCAAGGTCATCACGCCGTTCGTCCGCAACCAGCTGCTCTGGCGCGCCGTCAACCATGCGGCTCAGCAGGGGCTGATGGTCCTGCGCCAGGCGATGGAGGGAGATATGCAGGCCCGTGCGGAGGGAACTGCATACCTGATGTCGGCTTGGGAGGACGCGAAGACGTACGTCTCCGAGGCACCGCCGGACGGGAGACACATGCTGGCGGTCTTGAGCTGGTATGTCTTGCTCACGATTCTCGTCCGTGGCCCTGAATTGAGCGAGGACCTGCGGGAGCTCGATGTGAGTGCAAGTTGGTATCACGGCAAACGTAAGGACCTGACCCGTCCTCGACATAGCCCGCGCGGAGGAAGATGAAGACGTCCGTCGAGTTCATGAAGCACATGGGCTATCCGATCGCGAAGACACAGTTGAACCTCGCCCGGGAGCTCATCCTGAGTCTGTACACGGACGGCGCGAAGGAGTGGGGCACATTCGTGAAACGCTTCGACGAGCTCGACGCCGAGATCCAGGCGAGCCACTTCCAAGCAGCCCCTGACGCGGACGATGGTTTGGCCGAGTGGCTGGAGAGGGTCGACCTCGGCGACTCTGATGAGGAGGATGGCCACGGCAACCACCGGCATGGGCATGGTCACAGTCATCGACGTGGACCTCCGGTTCCGAAGGCGAAGAGCGAGACGAGCAGCTACGAGCTATACCGCTGCTCTTGGTGTGGTAATCCAAGCGCCGTGCTACGGAAATGCGCAGGATGTGGGAAGACGAGGTGAGCAGACGGTCGCCGCATCTTCGGATATGACCGTGTTAACGTGGACGTAGGTACTGCGACGCCGGCTGCCAGAAGTCTCACTGGTCTGAGCATAAGGTCGAGTGCAAAGGACGATCCTGAACGTCGGGCGAGCGAGGAATTTCTTGACACCGTCGACCGTCCTGTACGCTACACCATTGGCGCGAGAGCTGTGGAAGAAATGAATGCGTTCGGACGGCACCATCAACGGGAGGGCCGCGCCTTCTCTTCCGTGCGTGAAACCATTGGAGCGCCAGTAGACCTTGGTCAGATCCTTGGTCAGATCATCCACTGGTGGAGGTAGGTGCGGGATAGACGTATCGGACACGGTGGACCCAGTGGTTCCGAGACCATCGCGGCCGTATGGGAGAGCAAGGACCCTCAGACGACCACCGGCCGCTGCAGATGATTGCATCAAGGACAACCACATCTCCTTGGTGTAGCCTGCTGTGCAGCCTCCGACCTCGCGAATCTCGGCAGACATGCCGGAGCAGTCATGAAGAGCGTTGCGAGGCGTCTCCGCTAGGCACTCCTGTCCATGGGCGCCTATGTGTCACGACTCACCTGTCCAGCTTCCGAATCTCCAGTGCATACGCCGACGATTTGCGTTGGAGCCGGTTCTCTTCACTCTCTCGTGATACTTTGAATCATCTCCGATACACGAAGGTGCTGAAAATGCACAGGGCAGCGTATATCGGAGTTGCTCACCAACTCGGAGATCTGACAAACGCTATCCCCGAGCCTCTCAAAACAGCTCCTGATTGCGAACTCGGGAGTAGGCTGACCAAGAACGCGTACGATTGCAGCTCTATTCGCTGACGGCGTCGAGGAGATGTAGACTGATGTAGAAGTCCGAGCTGCGCGAATCGTGGAGACTTGCAAATGCGCCTTGGCGAGGTCATCTCCCGGTGCAGTCCTTCCTGCGTCCGAGTCGGGATATGTGGTGGGTCCTCCGTATTTCCCATGTGGACAGATGCTGACTGCGAAGTGCATTGAAGAAGTGCTGCGGTCGCCGACGCCGGAAATGCCGACTACGATCGGCGTTCAATGAACTAAGACGAAGTCGCTCGGCCCCGCAGAGGTGTCGAGGACTGCGGGGTAACCTGGCACTCGGCGAGTGGTACATGTTGGGTTTAGTGTGGGGTGATGAACGTGCTAACTTTCTCAAGGATTTAGGACCGTCTCTGGGCGAGCTCGCTCATCATCTGCATATCACCACGTAGAGATGTCGTGTCCGCCATAGCTACGTGTGCAGCGCAAACAGGTGAGCATATGTACGTGCGCCTCTCGGAATTGTTGAAAGCTTACAATCATGGTCGCCCCTGAAGATGCTTTTGAGCAAGCCGTTGTCGGGATGTGCACAACTCGAACCACATCAGATGCCCCAGTCCGGCGGGCGCGGGGTTGCCTCTGCTGTGCACCCCGGCGCGCAGTGCCACGACATGCTAATCAGCCCGCCGTGCGCCCGTACGTGCCTTCTTTTGTCTCTCGCTGTGCGCTGATGGTACAGCAGCGCCGGCAAACACGCACACTCGATCAAGTCTCGGTGGTGAACAAGGGCGGTGTCTCTGTTTGTGACAAGTATGGGCATGACACTGGCAGTGGGCGTCGCCCCGCTCGCGCAAGCGAGCGATAGATGGACGCGGATGAAGGGTTGGCAAGAAGAATGGATGGGGGGAAGGAGGGTCGATTGTGAGCACTCCGGCGAGAAGGACGAGCGGTGAGTAGTTTTCCTATGATCTTGCCCGAAGCGTCCTGTTCCGCGTCTTCTCGCGTCCTTCGCAGCGCCCGCGCCTCGCTGTAACGCGTCATGGCAGGCGGCGCTCTGCGAAGGACGCGAGCTACGAATCGGGCAGGCGCTCCTGCGCTCGCTCGGACTCGGCACCCTAGCACGCCTTCAATGCGCGGAACCCCAGTGCCCCCGACAAACTCGCGCCTGGCGCCGCCTCGAGACGTGCATCGTGTACACACCCTCGCTTCGCGACACGACGGCGCCGGCCTCCTGCAGCATCTGCCTTCCTAATCCGCACGTTCCGGCAGGCAGGCGTGCAGGATGCCGGACCGCGCTGACAGGACCCGTCGAGTGACGCACCGTCCTGGGGCGACCGACGGGGGGCTTCGGCTTCCCCGCAGCGCGCCGCTCGGGTTGCTGCACTACTGCAGAGCTGGGCGGTCGGCGCGGTGGCGGTGGCTGCGGGCCAGCACGAGGCACCGGTAGCCAGCTGGCCTGCTGAATGCCGCTTGCGGGAGAGGGGCGCGCAGGCTGGCGCTGTGGCCCCATTCATATCGCGAGGCTTCGATTCGAGTGTCTATGGCTCCCGGCGCCTCGAGGCTCGCGCGCGGCGCGCACCGCGCGCACGAGCGGGAGGCGGGCTTTCGTCATGCACGGTTGCTTCGGGTACTGTACGACCACATGTCCGCCCTCCCTGCTTGGGTCCCTCATGGGTAGGCCCCCGCGCCTTCAAGGCCCCTCCTCCGGTGGTGTGTGAGTTACGAGAGCATTCTGCGACGACGGAATGCTTTCTCCCGGGGTTTTTTCTATTTTTTTTTACCCATCACACGGGTTTTAGCACACCGCCTGCTTTCAATGCCGGGAGGACGGGAGGATGGTCTGTCTATTAGGAACTTATAAGCCGGGCAGTTACTGATTAGATAGCTCATCTAAGTGAAATTCGCGATTTATCTGATTGGCCACGTAGCGTACTTGTCCTGTACCGTAGCCCTGGGCCTGCCCCAGAGATAAATCGAACCGCATCCTCCTCCTCCTCCTCCTCTATCGAAGTGCGCGCGCGGGCGCTGGTGCGTGATAGTTTGTCGTTGTTACGCCACAGTCGTCCGCGCACGTACTGCGGCTTCGATTTGCCTCTCGAAGTGGTGGTCGATATTCCTGGACACAGGTGTACGTGCTGGCCTCAGCGGCCTTCGGCGTGCGTCATAACGCATAATGGCCCAGATACCTACCTGAAATAGGAATCAGAGCTCGGGTTCACGTACCCATCACACCCCGTCTCCACCGACCCATGGCGGCAGAGGAGCAATCCAAGCCACCAGCTACGCTTTCGAACCTGCAGAAATACCACAGTAGCGGCCGTCGCATTGCTACCATGACAGAAACCTACACAACATCACGCCGAACGCCTCAAGCGCCGCGTTGCGCTCACATCGAGGCCAACGCGGGGAACCATCGACGTGCAGACCGCTGCGATCTGGAGCTAGTGCACCACCACGGTACACCACTGCGAACTAATGCATAATGGCCTGTGGGTGCCGAGAGCTGAGCGCTGAGCGTTGATGACCCCACGGTAGACTGTGGTCAATGCCCAGGCACATACCGGTCTCCAGCTCGACCCAGGTCCTGCTTTTGCGCATTGCGCAATACCCGGGCTCGGTCGGAGAGGTCGAAGGTGTGGCGGATGATGAGGATGATGATGCGTCTGGTGCGTAAGGGAGATACCGTACCGCCTCGGACTGTGGCCGAGGGATCGCGAGGCCGAGTCCGAGTCCGAGAGCATCAATCAGGATTCAGACTGAGGCCTAAGGATGCGGAGGGGACGCGTACGGGCAAGGGGCCCGGAGGGCCGCGTCGACGCTGCGGGATGCGGGATGCGGGATGCGGGGCTCGGGAGTGCCAATGGGCAATTCGGCTGACGCGAATGTACAGCTACAGTACCACTCCCGATTTCTGAGACCCGCTGTTGTGTACCGCCAGCATGTTCCGGAAAACATTGCGCACGTACTGTACAGCTGCCGCGCCGTGCGTACGCGCGCGCGCAGTCCGAGGCCCTGCAGCCAGTCCGATGCCGAATGCGAGCGAACTTTGCTGACTGACTGAGCATGCGTGACTGTACATACATCCGAAGCACCCGCTTGCGAGGTCTCGCGCGAAGGAGGATTTCTCGAGTCTTCCTTTTCGTGCATGCACGATCGCGGCTCGCATGCACATCTACGTGTGCCGATTCTTCGAAAGTCGCAGACTCGTCCTGAAAGTCAAGGAGAATGATGAATGGACCCGCTCCCGGTCTCCCCCGGTGCGCGAGGTCGCCGAAGACGCGTCGCGCGGCGGCGCCTGCGGCCGAGCGCGTACATACAGTACGGGCGCGTGGCCGGGCGTCCCGGGCAGCGGGCGGGACGGCCGATTAATGCGAGTGGGACGGTGGCGCTTACGCAACTCTGAATGACTGTTCTTCGTCGCCAGCGACCGCCGCGCACGCCGCACGCCACGCCAATTTGGCAGCGAATACTGAGCGCTGCCAGATAAATGACCCCGGTCGACGTCGGCTCATAAATCTCACAATTTACTTCAGATGTCACGCAGAAGACGGAAGATGTGTGCTGTGGTGTTCAACGACGTCGTTGTGATTGCGCGAAGAGGGCAGGCGGGATGGGTCTACTAGTACTTGTACAATATGCGTATAATGATGATGAGGAGGATAGGAGGTGACAGGTGCTGATGGACCAGAACAGACGGATGTGCAGAGTCAGAGAGGAGCGGCCGGTGGGTGATTAATGCAGGGGCTGCTGCGTGCGTATGCGATAGGAAGGAATATCGTGCGAGCGAGACGTAGCAGGGGCGGAATGAAATGGAACGAGGCATCGAAGAGTCGAAGCGTCGAGGCGCGAAGAGCGTGATCAGACAACAGCGCGCCCGGGGACGGCGGCGGGCGGGCGCGGAATGGAAGGGCGAAGAGCAGAAGACCAGAAGGGCACTGAGAGAGAGCAGGTGAAGGCAGGCGAGGGAGTGTGCAGCAGATCTACGCCGGAATGTGACTGGGGAGATCTATTGGGCAAATGGCGAATGGATAAAGGATGAATGATAAGTTATGGAGGAATGCCCGTCAGCTGCGCGCGGGCGCGAGCCGAAGAAGACTTTTGTACAGCGGGCGGAGTGCGGAGGCGGAGAGTGAGGAACGTGGAGAGGAGCATGCAGCGCGTCATGCGCGCACCGGCATCGCGTGCGCAGCTGGGGGCGCGAGATGGTGGAACGGCTGCGGGATGGGCGCCACGTTATGTGGTGCAGGCGTCGCCGTATGCGCTTGCTGCTGCTGTTGCTGCTGGTGCGCCTGTTGCGAGCACGAATGTGAATGCGAGTGGAAGTGGGGGATGGGGAAGGAGCGGAGGATCGACAGCGCGGAGGCGCGTGCTCGATGTTGAGTATGATGGTGCTGCTGCGGTTGGTGGTGATGAGGCTGGTGCGCTGCGGCAGCTGCAGCCTGTTCGTGGAGGTGCGCATGCGTCGACGGCGCGAAGTCGAGATGCTGCTCCTTCCCAGGGAAAGGCACCGCCGCGACGGGCGCGTGCGGCTCGGGCGTGCGGGGGAGGGACACGCTCTCGAACGAGGACTCGGAGTCGACGTCCATGTCGCTCGAGTCGCTGCTCCAGCGCGAGCCGAGCGGCGAGCTGCGGCGGCGCGCGTGCTGCTTGTGCAGCGGCGGCGGGCGCGCGGGGAGGCGCGGCGCGGGCGCGGCGGCGAGGAGCGCGTCGTGGTGCGCGAGGAGGTCCGCCTCGGAGACGCCGAGCTCGAAGTCGAGGACGTCGAGGAACTCGCGCTCGATGCGGCCGATGTCGCGCTTGCCGAAGACACCCGTGCAGAGTGCCCAATGGATGTTCTTGAGCGTCGAGTCGTTCAAGTACTGCGGGGGGCTGTTAGCCACAAGCCACACTAGGGAGAAGAGAGGGAGACGGACCTTGCTAGCGAGGATGAGAGCGCCGAGAAAGACGCGCTCGTTTGCCCACTGCTCGAGCGCGATCTGGATGTGCGGCTTTGCGCGGTTGATGTAGACGAGGGTGACGAGGAGGGCGGGGACCTTGACCTCCGCCTTGTGGATGACGTCCGTGACGAACTTGAGGAACTTGGAGTGTTCCGTATGGCGAGACAATGAACGCCCGCGGGTGGAGGAAGAGGGGCGGCCGAGCGCGTAGTCGACCGTCTCGACTACAGTGTCCACAAGATGTTCTGCAGGAGAATTATGTGTGAGTGGCTTGTTGTGGTGCAGGAGAAGCGGTGCTGGACGTACCGATGAGGTTGCGGCCGAGGCTAATCTCGATGAGCTCCAGGAGAGCAGGCGAGTGGAGAGCGGGGTCGATCTGGCTTGCGGGATGTATAGGCGAAGCGGCCATTGCTGTGTGCTATGTTGTGGACGGGCAGCAGTGGCGGGGTGCGTCCGGGGAGGCGAGGGGCGGGGGCGTGGTGGGTGGGGGCATGGCTCGAGGAGGGCTGGTGTTTTATGGAGAGAGAGGACGGGACGCTTTGCAAGCTGTCTGGATCTGAGATCTGAGATTGGAATGAATGGCGTAGAATGCGACGACGGCAGGCAACAAGCGCCCGACGCGCAGGCTGGACGGCGATGCGCAGACAAGCGCCGGAGCCGTCGGCCCAGCGATGATTGGCCCGGCCGTCCGCTTGACTCACCCCGATTCCGACTCGCCCTCCATCCTCCGTAAGCACCCCCGACGCTCTCCGTAAGCGATCCCCTTCCATTTCTGGCACAGATCCAGTCTCAGATCCCCTTTTGCCCGCCCCATTATTCTATTCCCCGTCCAAACCATAACCCCACGCTCCCATCCGCCGCCGCCGCTCGTCCATCGCAGGGCCTCCGAGGCCTCGACCGTCCGTCTGCGCTCAGCCGCATCGTTCCTCCTCAGCTCTCCCTTCCAACCCAACAATCCGTCCATCTATCGCACCCAGAAACATGTGCTGATCTCTCTGTTCGTCTGCCTGACGAGCAATGTTCCAGCTCAGGAGCTCTAGCCGCCACCACGTCGAGTTGCGCCTCGGCCGACCCCATCCAGGCCTCCGTCTCCAGCCGCTCGCACCCCTGTCCGGACTCTCCCTGCGAACGTGTCCAATCTAGGCCGTGTCGTCCTATCCTGGCCTCGCAGCTGCGCGCGTACACGCCTTCTCTTCGCCCTCGCCCCCGTCTTCCCTCCCCTCCTCGTTTCCGAGGCATCTTCCCCACAATCAAGCCCCCACACATCCGTTTGTCCCGCACATCACAGCGTCTCTTCCTGCGTCACCCAGAACGCGTCGTCGTCTCCATGCGCGCGCGAATGGACCGCACGCGAAATGCGATATGTTCCACCATTATTCTCAGCCGGAGACCATCATTATCATACGCACCATCACGCGCGCTGCGTGCATTCATGTCGCGACATAATGCAGCATTTACGACGGACGCTGTCCGTTTGCATTCGACAGATTCGCGTCGATCTCCCCTAGCCGTGGCACGGAAGCAGACGCCCTCCCCGCCACCAGGGCAATTACCACCCGGCGTTCCCACCGCCTGCGATTAAGCCTGCCAGCCTGAGCCCCGCTTGGCAGTCCGACCCGAGTGGACCTGCGCCCCCGCCGCCAGTGCACGCTGCCAGGCCATCCGGCATCAGATTCAAATACAGTATCGCCTTATGCCCGCGTCCGCACCGTGGTACGCACACCAAGCCTGACACGTACGGGCCCGCCTCGCCAGCGTTCTCCCACCCGCTGGCACACCGGGGCGGGCTCGGGACTGTGGTAGCGCGAGCACGCAGCCACCCGGCGGCAAGGCACGGTGCGCAGACGCGCAGCTGTCCCACCGCGGCACAGCAGCCGCCCGCCATGGCACAGTGGCAGCTGCGTCGTCCGGTGCGATCGCTCGACGCTGGCCGAGGAGGGTATCGCGATTCTGACGCGTGACGTCCGACAGCTCGTCCGCGTTCGCACTGGCTTGTCCCGGGCCCCCGAGCTCGCCTTGTCAATGTCATGGCGCCTGCAGCAGCACGCGTGCGGTTCTGCGGTCCTGCGATGCAGGACCGTCGTTCCTGCGCTACCATATGTACATACGTGACTCCAATAGGATAGAGAAAGAACGGTATGTATGTGCACTGTACGATAAATTGCGCGCTTAGGCGCGTGGTATGGAATCATGCATATTGGACGGGCTTCGTTGCATGGACGACCACCGCACGCACCACTCGCAATTTACGCAGCTTCGCTTCGGATTCCTGCTCCTCCCGCACGCCTGCGTGCTTCTTCGCATCTGCGCTCCTTCGCGAGGCTCCATGCGTGCGTTGATTTCGTCTGCGTGCGTTCCGGTACGTCACGTATATTGGGCCCGGGTTCATGCGCATGGCGCAGTGCCAATGCCTGCAGCGAGATGCTTCGTTGCCGCAGCACGAGTGGTCCAGAACGACAAGCATTCGGAATGGCCCTCGTCATATGCTCTCTCTCTACTGCTGCCCCGTCTCCCAGAATACCTGGATCCTGAATTCGGAGTTCGGCGAGCGTCGCACGACGTTCTCGAGGAGCGGGCAAAAACGCTGCGCGCGCGCGGGCGTCTCTCCCGCATTTGGTTCCATGCATTGCATCAATGCATATGCATCATCGGCCGGCACGGTGCGGACGCTCCGAGTTAGCGGGCGTCATATGTACATAAATTGCGCTGTGGGTATTGCCATATGCGGGCGGTGGATATCCGGACGTCGACGCGTACTGTATGACGAAGCGAGATCCCGCCCCGAGCGGAGGACACGCTCGTGTCGCCTGCGTCAGCACGGGCGTCGGCGTAGTCAGCACCGTCGAGGGACTCGGATACGTGTACGATAGGTGGAGTCAATTGTGCACGTACATAGCAGGTAGCAGATACAGTAAGTACGGTGCTCTGTGCACGTCAGTATGTAGGCGCGATCGCGTCGATTACGAGTGCGGGCGATCATCCGCGGTACGCGTGCGTGCCATGACTCGTCTCCTCGGCGAACCATCTGGACGGCGTGCGTGCGTGCGCGCGTGCGTGTTGGTGAGTCTTTCTATTTTTCTAGAGCTTTACAGCAGCCGAGCGTACACGACGAGACGGATGAGCGCATCGATGACTTCTGCGAGCTCGACTCGACTTCCGGTATGTTCCTAGGAAAGCGGAGCGTGGACGCATGAGGTGCGTCGTCCGGTGTGCCGTGCAGCCACGAAGCCCGATCGGTCCCCGGCGTCCATCCCATCCCAACCTTCCGCACCGTTCTGCACACTCAAGTTTCCACCACCTTCTCGGGCTCTTTCTCCACGACCGCGCTCCGAGCTGCCACGGAAGGAGGCCCCGGGCTCTCGAGCGCACGCACGCACCGAGGCGGCACCTCGTCCGCGCGAAGACGAACGCGAGCACGGCCGGTCGGGCGCGGACACGCGCGGCGGGAGCTTTTGGAATGTGCGATCGGCCGACGTCCAGAGAACCCAAAGGCGCCTGCCTGCCTGCCAAATGCGAACGGTCCTGCCAAATGCGAGTGCGAGGAAACCGGATCGGGCCCGGCGCGTCGCCAGCGGGCGCCTCCGCCGAGATCTGCCCGCCCCGGGGGCAGATAGGATGGAGATCTCAGATCGGGCCGATGCTTCCTTCCTCGATTCTTCGAGGCGGGCGCCTGGCTCCAGGCACGGAAGAGGGCGCGTCGGTTGCCGCTTTGGGCACCCGACGCGCATGTGCATGGGTACGCGCCGGCGATTTTTGGACGCTGCGATCGGGCGCGGCGACGCCGACAGACCCGACACATGAGCAGGAGGCCGACGAGTGCGAAGCGAAGAGCCCGCGGACATACCGTACGACGGTTTCTAGTACGGCCAATCTCGAGAATGCGGGTATGTCTACGGCTCCTCACGTCTCCGGTGAGAGATGACCTGAACATGGTGCAGGCGGAATGTCCAGCCAAAAGTGCGACGATATGTTTCATTTCCTGGGACCTGGCCAGGAGCACCTGCGACCGGTTGCAGGACTCAGGAGGGCCTTGTGGCGCTCCAGCGAACGTGCCCGTCCCGAGCAAGGCTCAAGCCAAACATTTCAGGGGCGCCCAGCAGCGTGGAAAGCCCCTAGGGCGCCACCACCACCCGCCGCGCCGCGTCGCCGAGGCTGCGGACGATGTCAAACAGTGATTGAACGCGTCGCGACTCGCGACTCGCGTCGTCGCCCGGCGTACCCCACCCCCGGACGCGGACGTAGCGGCGCGAGGCGGCGACGGTTGTTGACAAGTCACAGCAGCCCGCCGTGTGTCCCGCTTCGGCGTATACGGAGGTGTCGCTGGCTCGGGTGCGGACATGGTGATTTGCAAACGCTCGCGACGCGACGTGCGGTGACATGTTTGGGTGCGGTGGAAATGGGTGTACAACATGTCGCGCTGGAGTCGGACGTGGGTCAGTAAAGGTCAGTATTTGTTGCATACACGCTGCGCTGCGCGTTTTTGACCGCTATAGCGATGCACTTAGTTCGTCGGTAACCGATCCAAGGGTCCTCCTCGCCGCCTTGATCATGATGGACGCCGGTTGGGACCGGAGGCTCGGACTGCCCCCAGCAGACAGGTGCTCGAGGACGGCGTCAAGGCCAGAGGTGCACGGCGCTCGCCCGGGCAGTGTGGGGGGTTTCACCGGACGCGTAGCCGAGCGAGAGGTCCGCGGGGCGGGTCAAAGTCGCGCGCCCCCCGCGCCGCTCTTCTAGCTGCGACGTTTGTCAGTGGATCAGCGCGCCATTGCAGACCCTGGGTCATGCCTGAGTGCTGAATCACCCCCGCAGCCAATTTCACCAGTCGGTCGCCTGCACGACCAGCCTAACTCGGTGCGGGATGTGGATTGAGTGTCGAGTGTCAGGGCGGGGGCATAAGCAGGAGACGGGGCAGCTTATCGTACAATGCATCGGCAAGAGAACGTAGAATACACACAGTGGTGCGAACGAGCGACTCGAACACAGCGACAACTGACCATCGAACGGCTGCCGGAGCCGCTGGCTGTTAGGTAGGGGGCGCGCTCCCGGAGCCCGGGGCTGGTGTGGACGCGCCCTTGGCCTTGCTCTTCGAGTTCTTGCTTCCCTTCGGCCGCCCGCGCGGACGCTTCACCGGCTGCCCGTCGGCGCTCAGGTCGTCGCCTGGTCGTTTTGTCCCCGAGGACGCGTTGGCCGACTCGGCCTGCAACCGGAGCGCCTTCAGATATCTGGACATGCGCGCGGGAGGGTCGGCGAGACAGGTGCGCGGTGGCGCAGATAGAAGTGCGGGAGGCGGTGAGTGAGACGAGACGTCAGGCTGAGCGAGGAGATCTGGGCACGTACTCCGCGGACTTTTCTTCGAGCGTCGTCTGCAGACTTGGAAGGGGCGGCTGGCCGAGCTCTTGCCGTAACCGATCGACGTCTTGCTTCGCGACGGCGTATTCGCCTTCTGATATGGACTTGATCTTGTGCTGTAGCTCGTTCACCCTGCAGATGGTAAGCTGCATTCCAGAGCATGCACCAGGGCCGCTCACTCTTTGTTGAGGGTAGCTTCTTGGATATCCGCCTGGCACTGCCGTCAATATGCCGCATACATGATGTGTAGGTACGTGCGGCGCGAACCTTGTCACGGTCTTCGTTGACCTGCAGGAGCACGTCTGTGAGCGGCGGCAGATACGCGCAAGGATCAAGCAACGCACCTCACGTAGACAATTCAGTAACCTCGCCCTCTCGCTCTCGAGCCTGGACACGGTGACGGACCACTCGGTATGCTGCATATGATGCTCAGGTATGGAACACGCACTTGTTCTTCTGCTCCTTCAGATCCTGTATTGCCTTATTCTTCTGCTCCAGCGCCGCATGCGCGGAGAGTATGTGCGCGGTATGTAGCTGCAACGTCAAGGCATGCTTCCTTCATTGATCAGAAGCGGTCCAGCAGACACGCCAGCACAAGAGGGGTCCGACGGTACGCCGCCGCGAGGATAGACGATTCGAAGAAATGGAGACCAGGCAGAAGAGCAGAGCATCGACGCGCACATCAGCCGGGATGCTACAGATCGCAGCGAGAGCATGCACGCACTTGAGCTCGGCGGTCTTCGCGAGCTGTATGAGGCTTTTCGTCCAGTCCCCAGTTGCGAGCAGGGGAGTGTTGTTACCGCCGGCAGCGGCGGTCGCGGCAGCAGCGGTCGATGTGGAGGAGGTGGAGGACGAGGCCTGCGCGGACGAGCCTGCCGCGGAGGTGGACGCCATATTTCGATTTGTCGAAATCGGACGGTGGGGGTTTCTGGGGGAGGAGTGCGGCCACGCGTGTCCTCCGGGAACTGTCGTCCCTATTTTCTGCCTTTTCCCACGGTTTGTGCGTCGCGCGGGCGCTCGCGTGGCCAATTCCGCCACTGTCACCACTGCAGTTGGCCGCCATCATACAGTAAGTATAAGTCGTTCTCACTTTTGTCGACTATCTCATGGCCAGCATCGGCTTGGTTTATTCCAATGAGCGGATCATATCCTTCGATGGCCAAGCGGCGGCACACACTGCCAGCGGCCCTCGCGCGGGCCAAAGTTACTGACATTCCGACCGATGCCTTCAGCTTCTACGACCGAACTCCGATACTACTGTCCTGATCACGACAAGCGGTCAGTACGTGAGGCGATAGCTCCTGCATCGCGCTGGCTGGACTGCTCTATGGTACGAGCACAGCCAGATAGCTCGTCGTATGTATGCTAATCCCTCTGACAGTGAACCCGCCGCTTTCCCCGCAGACGACCGCAGCGGCGATCTTGCAACGGGATGCCCGCCGTGTGATTCCCGGTCCGACCCCTTCCCGAGCGTCATCTCCGGATTCCATGAGATTCACGCGAAGGTGTTCCTTGCTATTCTATCTGAGCCGTGTACCAGGTCCGCAAGTCTAGCTCTCGAGGACCTAGACATGGTAGCCGAGGCGCACCGTCTCTGTGGCTCATGAACGGCTCTGGGGCGCTCCAGGGACACGGCCCTGTCGATAATGACCCGGCTGTGACGTTCCTTGCTGACAGCCTCGTGGCAGCTCTAGGCATTGGGATGGCTAGGCTCTCTCGGTAGACTCTGCCTTCTGGACGGGAATACGATACCGGACATTCGGCCACAGAGAGCAGTCATACCCTCGCGGTTGTACAGACTATGAAACCGCGCCTAGATTGCAGAGCGGCCTCGACCGGTCTGTGTGCCGCCTCTCCACAAGGTACGGTCTTCGAACTCTCAACGTATCGCTCACGCCTTCCTAGATATTTGTTGTTAGAGCTGATTCTGTGGTCGCCACCGGCCGCTTGATAGAATCTCGTGGTAGCCGCTTCTCACCGTGGTCCTCCCGGTTTTTCACGAGGCTTCCTTACGTCCAGCACTCCAAGCAAGCCATGCGTACCATGCCAATGACACAGAGAGAATGACCTGCCGGCCTCTTGGAGTCCGAAGCTTACATCCGACACGGGAATCCCACCAAGGTTGGCTTCTCGAACATATTCCCCCGCATACACTCAATGATGCGATATTTACTCAGTCTTTTGGACTACCTGCCTGTCACAGATCTGAGCCTATAATACAATGCGGGCGAGATCGCGAAACGCTGGTGCTGTTGAGGACGGTGAGTATTCATAGCTGGTGGCGAATGCGCAAGAACGACCGTCAATTACCAATCAGTTGCAGTGGACGTAGTAAAAGCACGGGCAAGCCAGACATGGTCAAGCCTCGCATTCCATAACGTACAACTTACAGGCCTCCATAGATATCGCAAGCACGGCTATCTGTGTCGATCCCGCGACACCGACCCTATGATACGTACTCCTGCTGCGCCCGGAGCCCGCCGGGAACCTCCCGAGTTACTCCAGGCTTCAGACGAGCCAGCCCTTGCGGCGCTTCACAATCCCATGACGCTTCCTGCGCGTCGTGTTCTGCACGGTATCCTCCGCGCTCTGGATCACGAATTGCTCGCTCATGAACGGTCCCAGAGCGCCGACGTACACTGAAGACGACCGGGCGCACGCGGTCAGTATGTATGCGCTTCCAGCATGCGAGGATGGTACTCACGAGCGACAGAATAGTTTGCCGACCCCTGTGCGTCTGCGCTGTCATTGACGTCCGGCACCTGGACTTCCACGCGCCCGGTTTCCCAGAAGAACGACCGCGCGAGGACCACTGTCGGGCGACCCTCAACGTCAGCGTCGCTGCGTAAGCGGTTGCGGTCGTCGAAGCTTACCGTGCGTAGACTCGTTGTTGCGCCAGAGCTCGATCATGGTCGGGAGACTGGTATTCTGCCCGTAACTCCCCTTCGGGATGGTGCTTGCGGTACAGGTCTCGCTGTTGGCCATCGCAGTAGTCGCACTGGTGGCGATCATCGTGGTGTTGCCGCTGCTTGTGCTGGCGCTGACGGCGGCGGAGGAAGAGCTGTTGCTCGGGGCGCTCGTGACGTTTGCCGTCGCAGTGGTGGTGCTCATGGCGCTCGTCGTAAAGTTACTGCTTGTCGCGGCGGTACTCGAAGTCAGAGTACTGGTGCTATTGCCAGTGGTTATGCTCCCACTAGCGGTGATGGCGCTACCGTTACCGCTGGTAAGAGCAGAACTGCCGACAGTCGCAGTAGGTGGCGGAACCGGAGTGCCCATGCATGCGCTCCCGGTGTAGTTGAGGACCTGCCCTTCGATCTCTGTGGCACTCCTAGGCCGCACCCATCCGTGTCAGCTCGCCTCGTCCACGAATTATGAGAGGACGCCGAAATGTGGGCGTACCAGGTGACGTTGTGATGGTAGCCCACGCGCCAGACGGTCCCGTTCTTCGGATAGAGAATCGTTGAGTCCGCCCGGACGAGGGCGGTGAGGCCGAAGAGGACGATGCAGGCGCGGGAGAGGGAGACGAAGGTGGACGATGGCACAGAGGCTTGGAACTTCATGATGGTGGGCGATGACAGTGACGACGAAGGACTGGTGAGTAGGATGTTGCTACTTCTCTACCACGTACAGGGACTGACAAGTTGGAACACAGGTCTAGCTGCATTCGAAACGTCCAGTTATACCTGGTAGACTCCTTTGTGAAGTCGGCTCGCCATTATACCATTCGCAAGACATAATCGTCACCTAGCGCCATCTCTCGTTCCATTCACATTCATCGCACCGAGCCTTGTGGGTGTCCAGCGGTGGCCATGACAGCGCGCATGGTACACAACACTTGATGCTACCGAGAAACAACATACGGTGAGCACACAATCGGGCGTTTTATCTATGTCCGGAGAAATGTCACGCGAATTGAGATATTGACCTTCAAGTGCAGTGCCTGACGGACAATGGCGGCGCCCATTCAGAAGCATCTACCTGTCGTACTCTCGCTAATGGGAAACGATAGAAAGGATACCGCGACTGCCCCGCGGCTTCATCCATATACCTACCAGCAACCGCCATAGTTCCCGGCCGACTGATTATGTCGCCTGTCCTGAGATTCTGTCACTCGACCCGGTATCTACGGCTGGGCAGGCCCCTGCAGTCCGACCCAGGCGGACGCTTCTGCCCCACCTTACTCACCGAGCGGAAGGCGGGGCAGGGACCCATGCTGTGGTATGTTGCTAGCATCTTCCGAGGTGAGTTCAGAGGGTGCTGGGGCTTGGCTGTCCCTGTTTTCGCGACACGATCTGGTTTCAGAAAAAACGCAATCCATTGATCGTACATCCGCGGACGTAAGAAAGTAGTATACAGCACGCGTGCAGTGAGGAAATACAAGTTGAGATGAAGAAGTCCGTGAACGAAACGCAAGTCCTTGGAGTCCGATTCCGTTGTCGTGAGTGTTCGTTACGAGGTGAGTCCGTGAGGGGATGTGAGGAGGGGGATGGGTCACAGCTCGTTCGCCGCCCATCAGCACGACTTCAGCTCACGGCCAAGGAGCTTCGCCGAGCTGGCAGGCGAAAATGACGGAGGCCGTCGTTCACTGCTTGATAGTGAACTCCTCGCTGAAGTTGCCCGAGTCGCCGAACACTACACCATGGCATAGATGGTCAGCGATCCAAGCAGACCAGGAGAAGGGTGTGATGGGGTACGTACGGACGACGCTGTAGTCATCGCCCTCGAGGACCCAGGGGACGGTGACCTCGGTGCGGCCGGCGAGGATGTCGAAGCCCTGCGCGAGGATCACTGCACAGAGCATGATAGGTGGTGAGTATGTGGTCGATGAGCGAAACGAGAAGGGGAGGGGAGACGTACGGGGAGTGGTGATGTCGCCCTTCCTGAGGAGGATCATGCCGACCTTGTTGGTGATGTTCACTGGGGGGTCAGACACGTCCCTGCGCGATTCCCGCGCGTCAGTACAGGACTCCCTGAGGGCCAGGATGGGATGGGAGAGCGTACCAGGTGACGTTGTGGCGCTGGCCCTTGTACCAGACGGTACCCGAGTGGGGGTAGAGTACGGGCGGGACATACACGTCGCGCTTCTCGAGCTCAGTGACGGGCACCGCGGCGGCGAGGGGCGCAAAGAGGGCGAGGAGGGCGAAGAGGAAGACGAGGGCCTTGGCGAGGACGGAGGAGGAGGTCTGCGAACTCATTGCTGCGTGCGGGGGAGAGGGAGTCGTAACGGGTCGTGAGAAGGGGTCGTGAGCGGGTTTCGCGGTTGTGGTTGAGCGGATCGCAAGACGATTGTTTGCTGAGGAGAGAGGGCGATGGCTGTAGGGAATATATATGCAGAGCAGAGGTCGACTGGTACCTAGGACATCGGACGAGAGCGAGTGCGGAGACAGTTCTCGAAGAGAGCGGCGATATTTCTCCGTGCCATCTGAATCCGCTCGACACGCCCACGTGCTCGCGTCATCCCTCAGCGAGTCTCGACTCCGTACGCCTCCCCCTCCCTCTCCCTCTCCCTCCTCCTCTCTCCGCACTCGTACACTTTCACTGTATGCGGCCTGTACTGAAGAGTGAAAGGGCTGCACTCTCTACTGGCCCAAGCTATCTACAGCAAAACCATCCGGTCGTCCATAGCTCAAGGCACGCGGATATACACTTCACACTCAAGCCGACTCCCCACCTGTTCTCTCGACATACCCGAATACTCGTGCGTCGGACAAATCGGTAGAGGGCACATACCCGCGCATACTCTCTCTCGCGCTCCTCGGACCAACGTCATCTCACGGCGTTCAACCCCCTCTCGCGCGAAAGCTGTCGGTCCACCGATTCATGCGCTCGTTCTAGCTCAGGTGTACCACACAAGTAGGCATCCGATTATCGTGGGCTTCGAAGATGCTAGAGGAGCACAGGCCACTCGCGAACTTCTCAACATCGGGTTGTCCAAGGTGCAGGGCCCGGGTTGCTGTTTGTGGTCACTGTAAGAGAATGTTCGCGCTGCTGGCTCACAGTGGGTATGGTCTCTTGCAGCACTCACGTTCTCTGACGCCCTTGAGTTCTCAAATTGGTACGCTGGAAGCGCAGGGAACCCGGACAGCAACCTGCGACTAGACATGCAATAGGTACGCTATCAGTCATTCATCGTGAGGTATGGCTGGTGCCCCCTGCTGGCCGTTCGCGGCCTCTTCCTACCTCATCCAAGCAGACGTCACCCCACCATAGCGGCCCGCAGAGACATCGAGGTGCGCCGCACATGTGAGTCTGCGTCGCGAGTCTGTCCCTAGCGAGAGGTGAGTACGCGGACTATTGGGAGACGAGACGTACGTGGCGGGTCACCGAAGTTCTCTGCACGGAGGGGCTAGGGATGGTGTAGAAGAGCGCCGAGCGTAGTCCTGACTCCTAAATGTAATAGAAGGCCTTCGTCAAGGGCCTGCCGTAGGCGCAGAGTCAATATTTCATCAGGGGAACTCGGAGCGCAACTGGGAATCCGAGGTGATCGCGCTGGACGTTGCCGTCGACCCATGGAGCGGTGAACACTTCTGCCCTCCGTGCGGGATGTGGTGCAGTACTTGGGCTCGGACGGTGTGGGCGTGACCAACCGCGGTGGCCAATGACTCAAGCTGGGCGTACCACACCGCTACACCGTGCGCTCCGAAGATGGTAGAGAGCAGAGGCCGTGAGCCATCCCCTCGTTTAGGGTATCCGTGGCAGGGCCCGTCATGCCTCCTGTATGAGGTCAGTCGAGGATGTGCGCGGTAGTGGGTCTGGCGCCATGCACCCAATAACTGTACCTCCAGATTGAGTCCTCAGTGTCTACTGGAAGGACGACCCCTGCTGCTTGGAATATGGAAAGAGAGTGCAGGGCACGCACCGGCGCGGCTGATCGACCGCAACTGTCTTTCATTGCTTTATCAAGTCTGCATGAGATACAGCACGTATCAATCAGCCTCAAACACACGTACTGCTATCCTTCGAAGCGACGTCGTCCATCACGTCTTCTGCTTACCCCCATCTCGGGACTCACCGCGGCATCTACGCTGGGGACATAATGTCGAACGTATCACTCCAGAACGCATCCGCGCCCTCCCCATCTCTGACCCAAACTGCTCGTTTGTACGACTTAGCTTCTCTCCGCAGCGGCGCACACAGCAGACGACTTACACATGAAGATGTACTCGTCCCGCGACCCTTCCGCGTCGTACGGGACGAGCAGCTCGAGCCAGCCGGTGGACACGTCGAAGTTCGTCGCCACGAATACTGTCTATGGTTAGCCATCTAGAGGTGTGTGGGCGAATGGTCGAGAGGACGTACGCGGGTCGCTGAGGTCGTCTCCCCGGAAGAGCTGGAGCGTGCTGCACAGCAGCGGTCGACCGTCGTTGTTCATGTCCAAGGCGCTCCTCGTGGGCATACCGTTGACGCAGAGCGGGCGCCCCGGGGACTCGGGGACCGGGTTGGCACTGGCAGTCGACGGCGTGGTGGCGTTGGAGGTCGCTGTCAGCTCGAGGCTGGGGGCGGGACCCGTGCTGTTCGTCGCGCCGACGCTCAGGCTGCTGCCGTCTTCGCTAAGTGTGGCGCTCGATCCGGACGTCGTCGCATTCGCAGTCGTGTGCGCAGTGGGGTTCCCAAAGGCTGTGGGTGTGGCCGAGATGTCCACGCTGTTGCTCTCTTGTCGTCGGACGACGGGCGTGAAGGAGGCGTTCGCCACCGCTGTCGCATTCATAGTCCTCGTAGCGAAAGTAGTGTTCAAGTCGGTGCTCTGACTGCTCATTGCAGTACTGTTCACAGCCATGCCCGACGGCCCGAACACAGCAACAAGAACCTGCGGGTCCCTGACAGCACAATGCACGCCGTACCAAAGTTGAGCAAACCTCGCAGGGTGCGGGAGAGGTAGGCGGTGGGGGGGGGGACGTACCAAGTCACGTTCGTGTACCGCCCGGCGGCGAGCTGGGTCCCGTTGGTCGGGAAGGTGAAGAGCCGAGCGAGCGCGGCCGGCGCGCCGAGGGCGAGGTACATCACCGAGAACAAGGGGATGTGCTTCATACGGGTCAGTTCAGATTGGCTCGATGCTGGTGCTTAGAAGGAGTGTGAGGGTTGTATAGGTCAGCTCAGTGTTAGGAAAGGGTGATAGGTCCGTTGGGTCGCAGAGAGCGAGGGTCATATGCGTTAGGATGGGCATTGTGATGGTGCAGCGACACGAACAACGGAGCGCGTCGCGAATCGCGGGCCAGTCGAATGCTGGATGTTGTCGGCAGGATGCGTTGTTGTGAGCCAGGGCGATCTGCTATTGCAGAGTGCACGTCTCGATTATCGAGTGGTGACAAGGTATAGATGTGTGAGTCCGCGCTGGTGCCCGTGACCAAATGATTATATCGGCCTGCCCGTTGAATCAACCCCTCCTTCAACGGCACTGCAAATAATTCCGAGGTGGCGCCAGCTCTGAAAAGCAGACGTTGACCGGCGGCGGGAGGGGGGCACCTCTTATATAACGGCGCCGTCGAGCAGCTGGTTGTCTGCCAGATCAGCAAGCACGGCCTCCGACCGACCAAGCCTCTCTGAAACACACGCTGTAGCCTGTGGCGGTCGTTTCTGGTCGAGCCAGCTGTAACAGCGGGTCGTTCTTGCTGTGATGAACGTGTGGTCCAGAACGAAGACGTGTGAGAGTGCCAGAGTGGGTGGTGGACAGTGTCACGGTCAGCAATTATAATGATGAGACCGATCTACGCGAAGCAGCAGAGTCAACACGCACTGTATGTGAGCCATCCGCGGCCGAACGGTGCGCTGCTGAAGCCAGACTATCTAGCCTTCGCGACAGTACGAGCACCTTGTAGGATCCCATGCTGTCTGATGTAGTCGTCGCCAGAACTCACCAATGTCCGAACGTCTTGTACGCTTCCACTGGACCGCACCGGCACGCGGACGACCCAATATCCGATGCATTCAGAGGATATCATCGCAAGTATGACATTGCCCAGGAGATACGACAAACATTGAGAGCGAAGAGGAAGTCACGCAGCGACGTCGTCGGTCCTCGAAAGATTCAATATCCCGCGACTGAACCCGGTCGCGAGCGCGTCAAACCCGCCCTCTCGCACCTCCGACAGGAACAGCTCGTGCTGGTCCGCAAGCCGCTCGTTGTTCCTCCGAATCTCGCGGATGATCCCATGTTCCCGTGCGCAGTTCGGGCACTCCGTCTCGTTCTGCGGCAAGCAGCTGCACGAGACGGCGTCAACGACCTTCCGTCGACTAGGAGAAATGAGGCGGCAGACGTACCGTTGGTGATAACTGTGGTTGCACATGAAGTGGACAGCAGGCAGGTCCAGCCCGCCTTGACAAGCCGAGCACTGCGTGACGTGGAACACGCGTGGATGGTCCGGGTCCGACAGCTCCTCGACCTGTCGCATCTTCGCCTCCGTCTCCGTGCGGTACGAGGCGATGAGCTTCTGGTCCTGCAGGGATCATCAGCCAACACATCCCAGACTAGACAAACATTAGTGGGAATGTACGGACCGTGTCCACCTCCTCGCGAGCGCTCTTGATCCGCGCCATCAACCACTCCTTGACGAGCCCGACGCTGGCGACGCTGTTCCTGCTCAACACCTGCACCACGCTCACCGGGGGCATGATCTTCTCCTCGTCGATCACCCTCAGCACGCGCCCGACGTCGTCGCGATGCTTCGTGAGCAGCGCGGGTGTGCTCGTCAGGAAGCGCAGCACGAGCGGGTACAGCTGCGGCCGCCCGGGGCCGTACTGGTCCAGTCGCCGCACAACCTCCGCGCTCGCATCCGGGTCGCCGTCCTGGTGGCGGTCCATGAAGAAGCGCACGACGTCTTCCTGCATGCCCATCCGCTCCCAGAGCAGGACGAGGCCGGGCGTGAAGCCGCGTGTTGAGCAGAGGATGAGCGCGTGCGTAGGGTCGTATGGCAGGCGAGTGTTCTGCAGGACCGCGAGAGCCTTGGCGTCCGAGCTCGTCGCGCCGCCTGGCTGGGAGAGGTAAAGCTCGAAAAGGGTGTTCCATACTGCTGCCTGCGCCTGCTTTTCCGCTTCCTCGTCCGCGTTGGGATCGGCCTCGACGGGGAGGGGCTCTGACGTGTTCTCTACAGTCTGGCCCCATCGCCGACGTGCAACA
The DNA here is from genome assembly GCA_022385765.1 of Trametes cingulata. Lineage (NCBI taxonomy): Eukaryota > Fungi > Basidiomycota > Agaricomycetes > Polyporales > Polyporaceae > Trametes > Trametes cingulata. The sequence continues at coordinate 195,178 of MU278021.1, forward strand.
GTTTCCAGGAAGCGGACGAAATGGTTCGGGTGGTCCACGAAGTGCGCAAAGTACAGCTGGGGCGAGGGACGCTTCACGCTGCTGGCGCGGGCCTTGGCAGGCGCGGCCGTGGTGGGAGTGCTTGGCGGTGGAGTAGATGTGCGCGAGGCCTCATGCGTGGACTCTCGTCGGACGATTGCGTCGAGTGCTTTCGTTCCATTCGTCTGCCCGCCAGAAGGAGGAGCCGTGTCCGTCGGGGAAGGCGCGCTCGCTATCGAGGCCCTGTTCAATGCCAGATATGACAAGTAGGACGGGCCACCGCTAGATGGCTTCGCGGGAGCAGCCTCCTGCTCATCCGTCTCGAGGGAAAGCGGCGCGAGGCTGGTGCAGATATCAATGAGGAGGTCAGTGGTCTCCTCTGGTAGGTTATCGAGCAGCGCACGGCCGTAACGCGCAAGGTTGCTCTCAGCCTACAAGGAACGCCCAGTCAGTTAATTATTTCCCCGAACACCATGAGGCGGACCCACCGCTTCCGCGCCCAGACGTCGGAGGTAACTCAACGCATCCTTGTAGTTGCCAGCGTCCTCGATCTGTATCCGCAGGTAGTCCTCGTGCCGCTCATACTTCTTCGCGAGATACGACGCGTGCTCGAAATACCCCGCCTGGCGGCACACGCGGATGGCGGTGTCGAGGTCGAATGGGAGCTCGTCCTTGTCGCCGCCGGCGGACGTGCGCAGCGACTCGCGCTTGATGAAGCTGTCGAGGCGCGCGACGTCCTTCAGCTTCGTGTACGTGTTGAGTAGGAGGGTCGTGTGGTCGGCGTTGGCGAGCCCGAGGGAGTGCAGCTCTTGCAGGTAGGTGACGAGGTTGTGTATCCGTTGTGCGTCCAAGAACTGCGACAAGGTCTGTAAGGGCTCGTTCGATAGACGACAGAGGACTGACCTTGCGGATGACGTAGCTCGGCTGCACGTAGCGAATTGTTTGGATGTACTGTTGCATCGCGTTGTCGTAGTCGCCCTTCGCGTACAGGTGGTCTCCGTACTGCTTGTGGATATCTGCAATGTGCGACTCGTCGAGCTTCTGCGTTTCTGCAATGTTTAGCGCTAGCGTGTACAGCCCTTTCCGATAGAGCATGTCTAGCTTCGCCGACGTCGGCTTCTCTTCCAGGCATAGGAGCTGGTATCCGATCGTAAGCATATTACCAGGCACGTGGGTACAGAGACAGACCTTGCCGTCATTGGACAGCGCATAGAGCTTACCCCACGCAGAGAACACTTCGCGGACGCCCTCGGTGAACGTGCCCGAATGCGCCACGTACTGGTTTTCCGGGTCGAAGACGGTGAGCTTGGTGATGTCCGCGCCCGGGGGAACGCTGCTCTTCGCGACGAAGTTCCGCACCGTCGCGGACGCAGCGGACGCGGAGGGGGTGAAAGGAGGGGAGACGATGACGATGTAGTTCCTGTGGGTATATATGCTCGACTTCGGACCTTGCAATGATGTCAGGCAATGTGTGCGATCAATCCAGGAAGCTAATACCTTCATATGCGTAGCAGGGACCGCGGCCCTCGGTGCCGCACAAGTAGATGGCTTCGTCCCTAGCCACGACAATCTCTCGCGCCTTCCAGTCCATGGTCGCGCATCCCAGGGAGGCGCCAATCTCGTCCACTACTGTGGGCGTGCCTCCACTTCCCTTCCCCGAGGCTTGGTAGCAGAGGACCCTGTTCGTGGTGACGATGAATAGGTACGCGTTTGGGCTCTCCTCCGTCGGCTCGCGGAACCCGAGGCCGGTGATAGGCTCGGTAGGAGACTCGTGGATGACACGAGGCTTGGGGAGCGTGCTGAGGGAACCAGACGCAGAGTATATGGACTGGTCGAGGTGGCGGTAGAGGATGACTGTTCCGTCTCCGAGACCGATTGCGAGGTAGGAGAGGGATGCAGAGAGCGCGATGACGGACACCTGAACGCTGCATTGAGCATGTCGCCGCCTCAGCGAGTACAGGGTGACTCACCGGGTGGGGACGGTTACCGCTTTGCACCTTGGCAGAACGAAGGAGGAGCGGAGCATTGGTCTTCTTGTCGAACTTGTGCAGGTCCCACACCTTCAGGAATGGATGACGCGCCGTGTCTTCTTCCTATGCAGTGCATCATGAACACCTGAGGCGAATGCAGCCAGCAGCTTGCTTACACCGAGCGTAATCAAGATCCCCTTGCGCTCCGCCATATGCGTTACACGTCCACCTGTGTGCGCAATCCAGCTCTTCGCGATCTCGAAGTCCCGGTTGACCAGGTATACACTTCCATGGATGTCCGCTACGACGAGACCGGCTGATGATGCGGTAATGGTGGATATTTCTGGGGTTTTCTGCATGCATTGGTCAAGGCCGCAAGGCCTGGATAGAGGCAAGCGAGCGTACCTGGAACACCTCAGGAGCGCTGCCTAGGTCGTGGATGTCCTTCACGGGTACGACGTCGAAGAACGGGAATTGTCTCCACTTCCATGGAACCTATATCAGTATATGCCATATGCCCAAGTGCGAATAGACCTACCGCCGGAGCAGCGTTCGGGGCGGGTGGCTGAGCCATGGTACATGTAGCTAGGCAGTAAGGGTGTGTGGTCGCGTTGCACGCGGAACTGATAGTAAGTCAATACGGGTCGTATGCGCCTATTATCCCGTCCTGTCCGCGCGATAGAGAAGCAAGTGGGCACAGAGCAGTGTGTAATTGACGCAACACCCGGAAGGCCGAGGATTCGCAAGAGACACAAGCACCAGGTGACTAGCCGCGTTGGGAGAGAGAGAGCAGCCCGCAAGCTCCTACGTCCTTGCAGCAATATGTAAGAAGCGGTGAGGGAGAAGGGGTATACAGTGTCGCAAAGTCGTGGCCCTGCCCGAGTCGTGGTCGGCAGTCCAATCCAAGTCACCGCGTCATGAGCGCAGGCGCCGCGCGTCTGGATAAGCAGCACCATATAGAACGTCTAGTAAGAAAAGCTTATCCTGAGGCTAGTGTAGCAGCAACACGCTTATCCCGATAAGATCCACAAAGTAAGTACCTGGAGTGGGCGGGCGTCATTCCGTAACCTCCCGCCGCGTTTTCTTCGCCAACGTCCTCGTCCTCCAACCACCACTTCCGCCTCGCCCACCGTGCGTTGGCTGTCCTCAGCTATACCGTGTATGCAAACTGACATCTTGGCCTAGACATTCTTCACAATGAGCTTCTTCGGTCTCCGCAAGTGGCCTACTCCCGCACGTCCCCTCTCATACGTTCTGCCTACTCTGTCCTGACGTAGCCTTTCCTCCTCATAGGTCGCCAAGCCGATGTGGCCTTTCATCACCGCTAGCGTGTTGACGTTCTACCTGGTGGCGAAGGCGCAGGACATGGGTGTCAAGTGTGAGTCTGGCCGGTTCTACTCTCCAGCTTCCGTGAGTTGACACGACACGACCCCAGCGGAGGCCTTCCGCAACGACCCCCGTAACCCCTACGCGGCTCAGATCGCCAAGGAGTCCCACCACTAGAAACCGTGTTGTATCTCTTCCGACGTAGATCAATACACTTGGCGTTGATACGCCTATGCACCCTGCCCTTGCGTTGCGCACATGCTGCCAGGACTCACCACACAATGCCGGAAGAGGCGCCCGTAGCCTGGTGCCAGGCTTGCCAGGTGCGTTCGGGGGGTTGACAAGGGCAACCTTGCATGCATGCTCTGGTATATCGATCTTTCGACGGCTGCGCTCGTATCGGCTAGCAAGCAGGGTCCTCCGGGCAGGTCACACCCCGACGCACCGCTCGACTGTGCTCCAACTGCGGGCGCTTCCTCTGATCATACTCACCTCTCGGTCCGAGCAGTTGTCCGCCCCTGCGGATCTGCAGAAGGGCGACGTTGGCGTTCCTCTGCCGAGGTTTCACGACGCCTCATCCAACGCGTGTCGGCTGCCGAGCGAGCATGCACCAGCACCTTCATCACCCTGTGCCGTCCAAGCATCATGATGTGCCTCACAAGCTGTATCCGTCTTTGGTATGTACGCTTGAGTTTGGCCTCGGCAAGAACCACCAAGTAGCATGAATGCAAACGACACCGGTAGCGTATCATCAGTGGCTACGGTGGCGGAACGTATGGAGCAGTCGCCCAGCTGTCATCCTGGCCGCCGCGAACACACTGCGCAAACGCAGTCATTCACAGTGAGTACGTGTCTTTCTTCCACTGCTCATGGCTGTCTCCTTGAGCAGCTTGCGCGAGCGCATGGTTTCCTACGCAATTTCTACGTGTAGATCCTGCGCGCCTCGTGCGGCTGTGTCAGCGTATCCAGCCTAACTCATTCCCGCAGCGGGGACCCTGATCGTACCCTCTCGGTCCGTGAATACGTGTGGAGAGCACCGATCATAGCGCTCCCTCGCCTATGTTCGTGGATGACACAGCGGCTGCAGGCGACTCATTAGCACACCGCAACTGCACAATGCTGTACGTTCGCAAACTCTGCGGGACATCTGGCGCGATCGCCCTCCCGGGGAGCGCACGAGTCACGCCCCTGACGAGCCTCAGGAGATGGACGCGTATATAAAGGTGTGGTTCGTGCAGCAGGAGGACACCAACAAGCACTCGGTGCATCACACATTCTCCTCACACTCATCCCCTGTACATCTCCGACATGCACGTATTCGTCCTCGGCGGCTCCAAAAACATCGGCTACCACGCTGCTCTCAGACTCCTCGGTACGTCCTTCGAACGTTCCTCCTCATATAGGGGCTGTGCTTACTATACTTGTTCGTGTAGACCAAGGAGCTACGGTCACGTTCCTCCTCCGGAAAACGTCGGTCTTCGACGCCGACGAGCGCATTCAACGCTACATCAAGGACGGCAAGGCTCAACTTGTTCAAGGCGACGCTCTCAGCTTCGACGACGTCAAGAAAGCCTGGGAAGCAGCCCTACAAGCCGGGCACGGTACCATCGACTTCATCCTCTTCACCATCGGTGAGTCCCATACACCTCCATCCACACATGCAGTATGTCTCATCATGTTCGTGTCCTTCAGGCGGAACTCCATCTTTCAGCCTCACGAAGGGCGCCATCATCACCCCCGGCGACCTCTGCACGCGCTCCCTGCTCAACCTCTTCCGTTCCATCCCTGACGCGCTCCGCGCCCCGCCCTCACAACCGCGCTTCATCGTCGTCACCTCCCGGGGCATCACACGCGTCTCGCACGACACGCTCCCGTGCGCGCTGAAGGGCTTCTACAGCTACGCCCTCGGCGGCCCGCACGCGGACAAGCTCGGCGCGGAGCGCGTGCTCGCGCACGTCATGGGCGTGCGGTGGACACAGGAGGAGCCGCTCCCGCAGATCCTCCCGCCCGAGTGGAAGGCGCTCCCGGGGCTGCCCGCGGAGGGCGGGCTGAAGCGCGTCGTCATCATACGCCCGTCGCTGTTGACGAGCGGTGCGTGCGAGGCGGACGAGGCGGAGCGGAAGGGCAAGTCTAAGCCGGCGTATAAGGCGGTCGCAGGCGAGATCGAGGGCGGGTACACAATCTCGCGGCAGGACACGGCGCATTTCATCGTGAACGGCGCGGTGAAGGAGTGGGAGAAGTGGGAGGGCAAGGGCGTGTGTCTAGTGTATTGAGCGGGTGCGAGCAGGGCTTTCCTGTGTGCGCATATATTCTGGAGCCGGGTACTTTCTACTGGCGGACTGTTGGTACACTAATGTATAGTTGCGTGTGTTTTCTATAGTATTACAGGATCGTGGAACGCTACCGTATACCGAACGGGGTATCGCCCGATAACCTCGATTCAGCCTTCAGAACATAAGAAAGGGAAGTGCCTTCAAATTCGCTGCGACCGTCGTCCAAATCTATCGAGGATCTCCACAAGGGGTCGCCGCAGGTCCTTGGTATCGAACACCTTCGAGTGGTCCAACTCGGGGTAGTAGAGCACCTCCAGCCCGTCCTTCTCCCACCTGAACTTGATCTCGCTGTCTTCCTCGCCCGTCAGGTACCGCCTGACCTCCGCCGCGTCGACGATCTGGTCCTTGCCGCACAGCACGACGGCGACCTCCTTCCCGTGCAGGTCCTCCTTCCACAGGATGTTCTCCGCCCAGAAGAAGTGCCGCGCGAGCGCGCGCGCGATGTCCGGGTCGCGGCTCGCGAAGTACCACAGCTGCCACTCGTTCGCCGTGCGCGGCGGGCGGTACACGAAGTTGTACGCGACGGAGGGGAGGTGCAGCAGGAACGGGATCGGATCGACGAGCAGCCATGCGGAGACGCGCGGGCCGAGTGAGGGATCGCGCAGCATGTGCGCGGCGACGACTGTGCCGTATGAGTGGGCTGCGACGACGACGCGTGGGATGTCGTGCGCGTCGAGGAGTTCGGTGAGCGCTTCGAGCATCTCTGCGCGCGAGAGAGGAGGTTGGGAGATGCGCATACTGATGGAGAGGTTCTCTATGGCGATGATACCGACGTCAGGATCTGCCTCGACCAGGTCTCCGAAGAAGGGAACGTAGGGCCACAGTCCGATCTGTTCGACGTTTAGACTTTGTGTTGGACGTGCAGAAGCAGTTCACTACTCACCCCGATGCCGTGCAGGAACAGTATCGGGTCTTTCGTTGCGGACCGATGCGGCCGCAGCCAGTATACCAAGTCCGGGTGTGGGGCCTTGTTTGAGAAGGCGGTGAATGTCCGGGGTGGGAAGCACGACGCGCAATGGCTCGAGGTGAAGTGGTGGAAGCCCTTGTTCTTCATCTGTAGGGCGGTAATGGTGTCTACGGCAGCGACAATCTGGACATTTGAGACGTCGTTAAATCTTCCCGCGGGGAATGGGACTCGCAGTACTCACAAAGTACCACAACAAAGGCCTGTGGACCATGTCGACGGGATCTAGGGTGACCTTCATGCAGCGCACGGTGTGGTCCCAGCCCTCCTCGATCTTGCGCCCGAGAAGACTTTCCATCTTGTCTACGTATCCTTGGAGCTCGTCCACCCATTCGTCTCTGATGTGTTCTCTATGAGTGCCGAAGATTGCCCAGACGAGCCATTCGACGAGGTTGTCGCGCTTGATGCCGTCGGGCGGTGCAGAGAAGAACCATCCGGACGCCAGACTGCTGTCGCGAACGCGTGCAAAGCATTTTGCGAATAGCGCTTCGCGTTGTTCGCGCGTAGGCAGCGGAGGATGACCTGCAGCCTGATAGACAATACGTAAGTCACCGCAGCGGCCATATCACGGACATATTCGTGGAGGGCTGGCTGAGCATGACGGAGCCCACTGGAAACAGTGTTCGGTGCAAATGGACATGATGCGATATCTGCAGCATGTTTGAAAGATCGTAGACCTCTACAGGGGTACTTGCACGCCCGAAGCCTCAGACAGGTTGTTACACGTACCTTCTGAAGTAACCTGCTTCTCGGCAAGAAAACAAGGAGGTAGAACGCTGCCTCCGCGACCGCGTACGCGCCTAACCACTTGGAGTACAAGAATTGGTGGTGGTACCAGCTATAGCCGACATATAGGATGCTCAGCGGCGCGATGAGGCGGAGGCCAAGGATAGAGAGGCGGATGAAGACGTATTCCGGGAGAGAATCGCCAATCATGGTGCTGGGAGGTTCGGAGGACGAGTGCGCCGCCGCTGACGGGCTTTATGGGACGACAAAGAAACCTATATTATCATCGTGGAGCGAAGTGCGCGGTGGGTGTTCCTGACCTCGAGGAGAACGTCTGCAGAGTGATCGACCCCGCGGTGGGTCCTCAGGAGCACTCCCACCTTTGACAGCTCCCAGCGCGCCGGCCCCGGTCCACGTGGCGTTCGCGCTCCGACTCATTTGCAGACTGCGCCAGCTCACTCAGCTGATTGCTCCGCTCGAACTCTACAAATCCAGACAAACTTCCGAGTCCGTCATTCTCAACGACGACCGCTTGCCCCGCCCCGACCCACGCGCCTCACCGCCTCCGCCGCTTCGCACTCAACGCTCGCCCGCCTAGCCATGGCCAAGAAGAAGAACAAGCAGGTGCGTACTTCTGACTAGCATATATGCTGACACTGACCCGCCATAGATCCTCCGCCCTTGGTGCTGGTACTGTGAGAGGGAGTTCGAGGACGAGAAGGGTGAGTCACGTCACGCGTCGTCTCTGTATGCAAGAGCTGACCTCGCCATAGTTCTGATGCAGCACCAGAAGGCTAAGCACTTCAAGTGCAACATGTGTCCCCGCCGGCTAAACACAGCCGGTGGCCTAGCCGTCCACATACAACAGGTCCACAAACTCGAGCCAGAAAAGTGAGTATCAACATACCTGTTGCCGAGAGCCCATCCTAATTCTTTTGCTTGTGAAGCCTTCCCCGCATAGAGAATGCGCTGCCCGGCCGTGACGGCTACGAAGTGGAGATCTTCGGAATGGAGGGCATTCCAGCCCCCGACGTGGCTGATTACAAACGTCGTAAGGAGATTGAGCTTGGTCTGAACCCAGGGACTATCACCCAGCCCCAGTCTAAGCGGCCCAAGATCGAGAACCGCCCGCTCTCCGAGGAAGAGCTGAGGGCACAACTCGAAGCCCACAAGGCTCTCATGGGCGCTTCCGAAGCGTCCGCTGCGCCTGTCGTGCCAGAAGCTGCTGGAGGCGCCGTGTATGCGGCGCCGTCGCAGACGTATGCTGCGCCTCCTACACCAGCCGTCCCGACGCCGGTCATGTCTCCTCCTGGTGTACCCCCGATGGTCCCTCCAGGTGCGCCTCCTTTCGTGCCCGGCGTTCCCCCTCCAGGTTTCCCAGGTGTGCCGCCGCCCTTCCCACTTCCGGGTATGCCGCCTGTCCCCCCTGGGTAAGTGTTTTGTCGAGATTCCGGGTCTAGTTGACTAAACGATATGTTGTAGTATGGCTCCGCCACCAGGCTTCCCTCCGATTCCTCCGCCCTTCGCTGGCTCTCCACCACCTGGGCTGATGCCCCCAGGTGCACCTCCATTCCCTCCCGGTGTCAGACCGCCCTTCCCGCCTCCCCCGTTCCTCCCACCTGGTGTACCGCCTCCCGGTATACCTCCTCCTGGCTTCTCTCCACCCCCGGGGGCAGGGTTACCTCCGGTGCCCATGCCTCCTATGCCCGGTGCGTCCTCAGCGTCACCTCCGCCCCCTCCTGGCGCACCTGGTGCTCCTGGAGCAGGTGCGCCCCCAGCTCCTGCCCAGAGTGCGCAGCCTAGCGGCGGGCAGCAGCCTGCATCTACGGCGCCCCCTCGTCCCTTGGTGTTGCCGAACCCGTCTCTTGCACAAGTCAACCCGCCGTTCAAGAAGGGAACGGTGCTCAAGTGGGATGATCCGAACTTCTCTCCGGTGCGTTTGGCCCTCACGTTCATGTCAGTGACTGTAACTAACAAGTCGTTCAGGAGGAGAAACGGTCGAGACATCCGAAGTACCATTTCGCTCTGCAGAATGAGAAGGCTGATGGGCCGGTGCCCAACGTTCCCGCAGAAGAGATGCGCGGCAAGAAGCGGGCGAGGGCAGAAGACTTCTTGTAGCCCTCCAGCTCGGCGTCGGAACCTCTGGAGGACGCGCGTTCAGGGAGGAGTGGACCGGCGCTTTGCCGAGACGAGACGATGGAAGGGATGCGTGCCAACAGTCCGTCCCATCCACCCACTGCTGCCTCACCCATCACCTTTTTGACGCATTCCTGCCTTGCTCACGTCCCTCGGGTACGCGACTTTCCTTACAAATGGCGGCGAGACGAGTGGACGAAATGGAGGTGAGGCGGAACGTGACATGCGGTGCGAGGTCTCTTTTCCTATGCTACTTCTCTTGCCTGCGTATAGCTCCCGCAATACTGTACGGTCGGTCGTCCTTTTCTCGCTTCTGCCCTTCTCTTGATGATGTTGGCCTCGGCGATATGTATGTATGAGAGATAAGGTTCGTGTATGCACATGGCGCCCGTCGTACTCACCAGCAGCCGATACACGCTATCGCGATCTCCTGGTCGAAGTGAAAATCCTGCGATGTGGAACGCTAGTACTGCCAACTCTGGGTGGCTGGCGATACAAGTCGGTGGCAGCAGCCCACTACCATGTCGTTATCTGGACTGACAGGGAATCCGTCACAGGCGGCTTCTTCGGCGTTCGTGGCCCTATCTCTTGTGTCTGGAAGTAGCTTCATCCATAGCGTTTGGGGTAAGCATATCACTTCTCGGTGAGCCATGACTTCGTGTCGAGTATACGCCTCTGTTCGTCCGCGAGGGCGCTGTGACGGGCTCTCTCGCTGATGAACACTGGCGGCGCGATGACCATGTCTGGACTTTCTCTCTACGTCTACGTGTATTGCAAGCTCGAATTCCTACAATACCATGCTCCGACGACTGCCTTTGAATATGCTACGCGCCTTACGACCCTTCGTGGTTTGGGTCGCTCCCTGTCAGGGTGTCGCTAGGACCGAACGTACGACACAACGTGAATATGGCCCGCCCACGCTCCGCTTCGTGCGTGTTGCCACGCGTCCATAAAGTTGAATACCTCCTCGCGGGATGCAGAACATCCGTGCATCTCTGCCGTCGCGACACGATGAGATCCTTGAGCATGAGCATGAGCGCGAGCGCGAGACAGTCGTGTCCTACGGTGCTCGAGGCGTTGGGTATCTGGCGCAGTGCCGTACACATTCGCGACTATCGCCTTACAGACAGCACTGATTGAACCTATGAACCTACGAGCCGGTGGGCGTTCGCTCATACACCACTGCGCGAACTCGGATTCCAACCGGGAGGCTTAAGCCCCGGGCCGATGCTGCGTCGGAGGGTCCGTCCAGGGTTCCAGGAGACACTCGTATGCATTGACTGTGCTTTCACGATGCCGGATGGTGTAAACGACAAGCTATGGCACGACGTCGGCCGTGCCCATGCCGTTGCGATTATGTCGATGGCCGGCACTACGCATGGCCATGGACGGTGACCAGGGACGGCGATCATAGTCTCCTGTCTACTTCTTGTCTACTGCACTAGAGCGGTGCTCACTAGCGTTCGTGATCTGGGAGCTAAGGAAGGAACGGAGGTTCAGGAGGAGGGATACTAGCGTATCTCGGGATACGCATTCCGCGCGTCGTTCCCTCGACCACCGGGGATTTTGACTGAACTCTCGAGTAATGAGATGTTTGTGCGCGGTATAACCGCTGCGGTCTCCTGGTCATCAAATACAAAAATTATGGGCACGAACACAGGGATAGCCTGGGCTGTTGGTCTGCGGTAGAGTCGGAGGCTCGGACTCGGAGTCGATATGTAGAGGGCAACGACAAGTGCAGCGCGAAAGCTGTGTAGCACTTAAATCCACCGGACGGGATTGTGCATCCGTAGACTCTGCAGTTGCACAGCTCGGCGTGAATACGTCGAGCCGTCAGGCCGTCGGAAATGGTGTGGCCAAAGGCAAACTCTGCGTTTGCGTCCTTGCGTTCTTGCCTCCTTGCCTTCGGAAGACGGAGGAAGGGGCGCCCCGGGACGTCGACATCGATGCAGTGCGCGGCTTCACCGAGGACGTCAGGGAGTCCGACAGTCGTGGAACCGCGAGTGCGGCCAGCATAATGCGGGGAGCTGGTGAACGTAAACTTGCGGCCATGGGTAGCTTGATGGACGTGCGGCCGTGCTTCAAGCTCCAATCTTCACGCTGCGACGGCGAAGTAATCGTGCTGGGATCATACGAAACGCGCTCTCCGGTGTTGGTCGTGCTGAGGACAGGGGCGGTGAGCTCGGGAGTAGGGAGGAACGATGTTGGCCTCTCGCAAGCCTGGCGAAAGTCAGACGACCGAGCAAATACAAATACGTCGCGAGAGGGCTCGGAGGAGGAGTTGTGGCGTGTTATGGCGAGGCAGTGCATGTTGTGGGGACGGCGCCTATCCACACGCGCACATGAATTCGGAAGACCGGGAGCGCGAGATCAGCTGCATCGCGTGGGGACGCGGCAGCGGCGGCACGGCGAGGGAAAGGAATCACGATGCACGATGCACGATGCACGATTCACAGGAAGACTCTTGGGCGAGGGATGCGGAAGAGCAGCCTGGTGGGGCCTCGGCCCCTGGACCTGGAGGCGAGCCCAGGCTGGGGCCTCCGCCGCGCTGTCTGTTCGCAGCGGTGCCTTCTGGCGTGCGGAGGCTGTTGCTGGGGTGGCACGATGCTGGGATGCCGCCGAGCGCGCGGGGCGGGAGCGCGAGGGCGGGCGTCGGGCGTCGGTCGGTGCGGCGGCGCGAGGCTGTGTCGGAAGACCGGGCCTGAGACGGGCGTTCGCGGAGATCGATAACGGATGGAACAAGGAACGTGTGTGCGTGCGCCGGAGGGCTGGCGGGCAACGGACGGCGGACGGAGGGTTAGTTGAGCGGAGGATATCTAGCATATCGCGCACTCGGAGGTGTGGCTGAGATGTCGACGGTTTGTTGGCGGTGAATCTGAGAGGGATCTGGGAGGAGTTTCGCGGTGCCTGATTGTTTGACTGCGAGGGTGGGCGGGCCTGGGCCCTGCCCCGGACGGTCGAGGCCTCTCTCCCGTAACGAATTCAAGATGGCGGAGGGCCTGGGCCTTGCGAACGCCGTCCGGTGTGCGACAGGGCGCACTGAGCGCGAGAGAGGACCCGAGCGTGTACCGCAGACGTTCAAAACACTCAAGGAAGACAGACAGAGGGGCGCGGTGGCTGAGCAGGCTGCCGAGGGGTTTTTGAGACGGAGCGCGAAAAGAGAGGCGGAAAATGGGGGCGCGGGGGGAGAAAGCCGGGGGCACTGGAATGGAGGATTTCCATAGCGGGGTGGTGCAGTTGCCGGATCGGGAGTGATCTCGGGGGAAGGACCGGGATGTGGGAAGGATAAGTGCGAGTAAAGTGATATTATAGTCAGAGGAAAGGAAAGCAGCGTCTGTCGGCCGTCGCAGTCTCGTCCTCTCCTCCATCTCAACTCCAGACACTCCTCTCCTCATCTCATCTCCTCCTCCTCCTCCTCTTAACAGTCCAGACCATGGACAATTCACCCCACTACCCGCCCCTCCAGAGGCAGCTCTTCCCCTCCTCCACCCTCCCGCCCCCCTCTCAACTCCATCTCAACACCTTTCCGAGAAACAACACCCTCCCGCCCATCTCACAACTCCCCTCCGCATCCCGCTACCCTCCTCCTACCTACACGCACCCCTCGCTCTCCGCTACCGCCTCCCCTCTCTCCGCACATACCCTCTCCGGCTCATCAACCCTCCCCTGGTCCCACCAGCGATCATCTTCCTCGCGCGACGACCTCCCCTCCACCCGCCGCCTCTCAGAGTCTTCACCACACCCCTCAGATCGCGACATGGCACGCGACTCATCCCACGACCACCACTCCTCCTCGCATGTCAAGCATGAGCCAGAGGACAGCATGCCTTCCACCTCAGACTTCGTAAAGAAGCTCTACAAGTTCGTCTCCCATCGCCCTATCCTAGCTCGCGCACACGCTAATCAGTCGCCCTTCGCAGGATGCTTGAGGATACCTCCTTCTCCGATGTCGTATCATGGGGTCCCCACGGCGACTGCTTCGTCGTAAAGGACATGAACGAGTTTACCAAGTCCATCCTCCCTCGCATGTTCAAGCACTCAAATTTCGCTTCATTCGTCCGCCAACTCAACAAGTACGACTTTCACAAAGTGAGTGGCATCGCTCCTCTCCTCTGGTGCAGAGCTAGACGACGCGCTTAGGTCAAGAACACGGACGATAACCAGTTCGGCGAACACGTGAGTCGCCTTTCCTCTCTCCCTTCTCGCGGGCTTCATCCACGGACATGCTCGCATGCCACGACTCGAACCGCGTGTCGCAAGATAGCTGGGCATGGCGCAATGACGACCATGCCCAGCGCTGACCGTTCTGGCTGTCCAGTTGCCTTCCTGCCGACGCGTGCTTGCTAGTGTACCCCATGAGCGCTCGACGTGAGACCGTGTGTCCGCTATGTGCTAGCTGAGCACACCCGGCAGGAAGAGAGCTCGAGTCTGGCCGGTGTTTCACTCGCATGACATGTCTGTGGACTAGAGTTCCTTCCTAGCCCGCCCGCCCGCTGTGAAAAAAATCATCTGCGTGCTGGCGGCCGCTCGTGTTTCTATCTGAAGTGAACTTACACGCGCTCTCCCTCAGAGCTGGACGTTCCGCCATCCGGACTTCCACGCGGACCGGCGCGACGCGCTGGAGAATATCAAGCGCAAGGTGCCCGCGGCGCGCAAGTCGACGGGGCGCGGCGCGAACTCGCCGAGCCCCGCGTCGTCCGCGACCGTGGAGGCGCTGCAGGCGCAGATCGACCGCATGGCGCGCGACCAGGAGGAGATGGCGGCGCACATCCGCTCGCTCGAGACCAACTACCAGAACGTGCTGTCGGAGATGGTCAACTTCCAGCGCAACATGGCGCAGCAGGACGGACTGATGCAGAATTTGATACAGTACTTCTTGCAGCTGGAGAATGGTGGGACTGTCTCCTCGTAGTATAAGTGTCGTCCGGAAGCTAATTTGTACTATTTGCCCCTCCCGCTTTTTCTTTCCATATGTCGTCGTCGTCGTCATCTCTCTCTCGATCCTCGCATTCGAATCGCTCTATGCAAAATCCGCGCACTCGGACTCGTCTCGACCGGACTCATCGACCCTCTCTACGCACGCACTCTCGTAACTCGCACCCCCGCTCTTCCGAATTCGCCCGGCTTCGATTCGATACGACGACACGCGATGCGCGCTCCCACGTCCCCGCGGCCCAGGCAAAGTGAAGACGGAGCAGCTCTCGAACCCCGGCGCCCCTGGGACGACGTACGCCCCGGACCCGAACCCCTTTCTCCCCGCGACGGAGGCGCAGCGCATGATGGGCGCCTACCCGGACGGCGACATCGCGCGGGCGTCGCTCGCGCAGATGAACGAGATCTCGCGCCGCGCCGAGGTCGCGGGCATGACGTTCACGACGTCTGCCGCTGCCGCCGGCTCGAGCGGCGCTTCGAACCAGCAGCAGAATCAACAGCAACAGCAGGGCCAGCAGGGGGGAAGCCAAGGGGGTAGTAATGGGGGAGGCCCGCCGAGGCCCTCGTCGCGCGCGAGCACGATCATGGCCGCGGCCGCGGGCCTCATGCCCGGCGGCGTCGACGCCCCAGCCAGGCCCATGAGCCGCCAGGACGCGCTCGCACGGATCGAGGAGCTGTCGCGCATGCGCCCCACGCCCGCCGCGCTCGACCCGACCCAGGCCCAGAACGCGGGCCAGGCCCAGGGTTCCCAGGGCCAGACCGCCGGGTCTGGGGCTTCGTCCTCGAATGCGTCGCAGAAGGCGCGTGCGGCCCAGCAGCAGCAACAACAGCAACAACAGCAGGCGTCATCGTCATCGTCGTCAGCGCAGCAACAACAGCAACAGCAGGGCGCGGGACCGTCGAGCCAGACGCTGGATGCGGCCGCGTTCGACCCGACCGCGTTCCTTATGGAGGACGCAGCGCGGTACGGGCTGAGCGTCGACCCGAACACGCTCAACCACGAGGGCCTGCAGGTGTTCACCGTCGGCCACCTCCTGCCGCGCTCGTCGCTCGAGGACGCGAACGGGAACTGGGCGTTCGACCCGAACGCGCTCTCCCAGGCCGTCGTCATGCCCACGCCCGAAGGCATGGGCGGTGACCCCGAGGAGGAGGGCGAGAGCTCGTCCTCGCCGTCGGGCGTGCAGCCCACGCAGTTCCTCAGCGCCCCGACGCCGTCGGCTGCTGCGTCTGGCAGTGGGCCGTCGATGGGTGGCTCAGGGGGGAACGCATCGGCGGCGCCGGGTGGACGCCCGGGGAGTGCGCAGACGCTGCGCGTGAGGCGGTCGACGTACGTCCCCGGGTGGGCGGTGCCGCCGAGGGTGCTGCTCGTCGACGACGATGCGGTGAGCAGGAAGGTGTCGAGCAAGTTCTTGCAGATCTTTGGGTGCACGATCGATGTCGCCGTGGACGGCGTCGGCGCTGTGAACAAGATGAACTTGGAGAAGTACGATCTGGTGCTTATGGTGTGTTGCCTTTCAAGCATCGGAGGTTGGTCTGGGCTCGCTGACTGACGCTGTCGCGTCGCGTTTCTAGGACATCGTTATGCCAAAGCTGGACGGTGTGTCCGCGACGTCGCTCATCCGGCAGTTCGACCACATGACGCCCATCATCTCAATGACGTCCAACTCGAAGCCGGCGGAGATCATGAAGTACTACTCGTCGGGCATGAACGACCACCTCCCGAAGCCGTTCACGCAGCACGGCCTCTGGGAGGTGCTCGAGAAGCACCTCACGCACCTCAAGGTCATCCAGACGCTCTCGCGCGTGCCGCGCTCCGTCGGCGTGCCTCCGCTCTCGGACCCGTCGTTCGACAACGCGCTCGCGGTGCAGGCGAACGCCGCCGCGGCCGCGGGGAGCCTCCCGCTCGGCTTCTCGCTGGGCGGGGACGACGACGACGGGAAGATCAACCCGCTCGCGGGGATGGGCCTCACGGACGAGCAGTACACGCTCATCCTCCAGAACTTGGTCAACGGCGAGTCGTTCTCGGGCGTGAGCTCGCTCGAGGGCGCGAACGGCCACGGCCACGCGGGCGGCGAGTCGAGCAAGCGGCCGCTCGACGACGGGAGCGACGGGCGCGAGTCGAAGCGCAGCCGGTTCGAGGTCATCGAGTGAGCGCGGACGGCTGTGCGGACGGACGGACGGGAAGGAAGAAGGAAGGAAGGGAACGAAGACGGTTGAGGCACGAAGGCGTTGAAGGGAGCTGGGAAGGTCCTGCGGGCGGAGAGCGGGACGCGCACCGCCGCGGCGATCTGCACGGACTGTCTGTCGTCTGTGGGTTGGGAGGCCCCGGACGCTCCAGGCTCGACAGCGGCGGAGGCAGGTCTGGGACCGTGGGCCCTTCGCCGCTGGGAGAGCGCTCCGAGTGACGTCCGCCATCTCGTTCGGGAGAACTCTCGACTGGCCCTCGCGGGGCCGCCTATGCGTCCTCCGCCAACTTCCTTCAGGCGAGCGGCGGTATACTGTATAATTCTTCATCCCCTGCGTCCGCCCCTCGACGACGCGAGCACGAGAGAGTGCGGGCGGAGCAGGGGACTGACTATATGCCCATCCACCACAACCACTGCAACGGACTCGTCTGTTCATGTATGCCCCGCGGTCTTCGCGCCGTAGTTATGTCACTCGTCTGCGTCTGTGCATGTCTCAAAACGTAGCAGCTTGTTTGCTCTGTATTCGCTGTGTATTTGTACTGTTATGACTAGTCTTCTCTCAATACTATGCATGCCGCTCGAACGCGGTTTCATACCCGTATGTTGACTTTGAAATGTGGGGGATGCAGTGGGGGATGCATGGTCAGGAAAGTTCGCTGGTGGCTGGATCCGTCAATATCTCAACGCCCACTGCTGTCCCCGTCAAGACTGAGCGAGGGATTTGTTCGGGATCGGACTCGCGCCCCGTACTGCACGTACATCAGTATGCGATCGGTGCAGCACCTCAGTCCGCGGATGTACTAGATGATTGGTGGTACAGATCCAGTTCGTATGGGTAAGTATATGCGCGCGGTGAGCAAGTACAGCGCTAATGTAGTGTACTTAGGTTGCGTACTAGCTCCGCGCGGCTACCAGTCGTACGGATGGAGAGGGCGATGACCAGGCAAGTTCCAAACCGGAACGTTTGCAGGGTCGGCCACGCCGAATTCGAAGTCTGTAGCGCGTTCCAGGTGCGACTCGTAGTCAAACGGTGGCCCGCTCTCTCTGGTGACGTGGAAGGATGCGGTGTTCTCCAAGTAGAAGCGCGAGTTCACGAGCCTCAAGACGGTCTGCAATTCCCGGCGCGGTGACCATATGCTAAGGCTGACCACTTGAGGGGCGCGTGATTCTAATCCGCGGATCCCCTTCGACATCCAGTACTCCACGTCGGCGGGGGCCGCGGTGAGCGGTGCGGTATCGATCATGGCCACGGACTCGAGAGACGGCATGTCGGAGAGGAGCTGCAGGGCGAGGTCCCACCGGTCGCCCCGGATGTTGAGGCGCTTGATGTTGTCGAACGGGACGAGCGACGGCAAGACGTGCTGCAGCACGCTGACGAGCATGGACGCGTAGCCCTTCCCGAAGTCGAGCAGCAGGCCGGACGACGGTCCCGCGGCCTGGATGACGAGCCCCTCTGCAGAGCGGTCGACGGAGAGCGCGTCGAACGTCGCCGTGAACGGGAGCACGGGGAACGGCGAGAGGTCGCCCAGCGCGCGGGCGGCTTCGGAGCCCGAGATGCGCACGGTGACGGTGGGCGGGAGGATGAGCGTCCTGAGCAGGCGGCGCATCGAGAGGCGCGACTGGTTGATGCCGAGCGTGAGCAGGCGGAGGCGCGGCAGCTCCGCGACGTCGTCGTCCGGGATGTTCCGCGAGTTCGCGAGGTAGATGTCCGCGAGGACGAGCTTCTCGAGCGCGGTGCAGCGGCGGAGGAGCGTGAGTAGGGCGTGCAGATCGACGGGCGTGCCCTGCGAGATGTGGAGGTGCGTGAGCTGCTCGTAGGGGATGGAGGGGTACCAGCAGAGGTTTTTGAGGATGAGCATGCGTAGGCGGAGAGGAGGCTCCGGGAAGAGAGGCGGGCTGAGGTCGAGGTCCACCATGGGACGTCCCTCCTCGAATGTCTGACAGCGTGTTGCGATAGCCAAGCACTCTAGGTTGGGAACGGCGGGAATGAAGGCAGGAAGCTCCGTTGGAACGAGGGCGCGACGGTCCCTAGGGAACTCGAGAAAGAGGTCGCGAATACGACCGCCGTGAGACGTCAGGGGAAGGTCGGTGAGGCTGTCGAGCGGGTACCGCAAGAATACGTGAAGAGGCATGTCGCCGGAGCGTTCCAAGCAGGCCAACGGCCACGACCTCGGCTGGGACGCGTCGACGAGCGTCCAGAAGGAGGCTGTTTCGAGAGCGACGGCGCGCCATCGCCTGCATACGTGGGATATAGTGACCCTGGTACGGCGCTCTTCGCGCATGTCGGACTCCTTGGCGCCGCTATGTCGGAAGCCGCCATTGATTGAGGGAAGAGTGTAGTCGAAAATGATCGCGAGAACCTCTGCCGGGAGCTTGTGGACAGGCCTATGGTTATTGATGGTGCTCCTCACGAGGGAGAGTGTCGTTGCTAGAGTATGTTCTAGGTTCTGCAACTGTCGTTTCTGTCAGTCGAAATACCTCCCGTATTGAGAGCCCATGGGACGTACAGCATCGAGCCTGTAGGGATTTCGTGAATGAGTCAGAGCAATACAGAACGGCGAGAGCCTGAGACTGACCTGATCGATTCCTGGTTGTCGCGGAGAGACTTAAGCAGGCTCTCAGCTAATCCGCGAGTCTGCGCATCGTCCTCGAAGGACGACATGGCGCGAACTCTCCGATTTTGAAGGTATACAGTGGCGGTGCAGCAGCTGGACGAGTAGGAAGATGAAAAATGCTCCCGAGCCAACAAGAGCGTCTATGGAATGGGCTGGGCATCATCGATCGATACCTGTGCACGACTTACGTGCGCAGGCTCGCACCCTGCCCGAAATGCCATGTCCGTCTGCAAAAAGCGAGGGAATTACTCAGAGGACGGGTCAGCGGGAGGGAGCAAGGCTCAGTCGCGCTGGCCAATGGAGGGCGAGCATGCGGTAAATGCCGGCACGCTTTGATGGCGCAAACGAACACCTCCACAAAGCGTCACACCGACGCTCTTCCAAACAGCGACCGCCACCGCGCACACCGTCTTCTCGGCCACCAATGTATCGCTCTGGATATCTAGCGTGCCGCGACGATTCAGTAAGCTTGGATTTGGGATACGTGGCCACCTCCGATGATGCATGCGATTCGCTCACCTCTTTGGCTGCAGTACCCGAGCTAGGGCATTGCTGACTGGCGGGTTATGCGGGCAATCCAGGTCCAGGACATCCGAGACATTTGCAAACGCTGCAGCGAATCGCGCATCGTGAAATCCCGTCCAAGCGCCAGCAGCCACAGGTCGCTCGGCTCGCGCGATATCGTCTGCTCGTCTAGGGTCGGGACCGCGTTCCATGGCGAGCGCAAACTCAGCGGCGGACATATCCCCCAGCACCCCGGAAATCCGCCATTGTGCGCATTGTGCGCTTTTGCTCGGCTGCCGCACTGGGACGGGCGCGGGACCGGGCCTCGCTTGCCGAGGGACCATCCCGCCCATTGTGACACGCGTAACGATGGGTAGACCTCCCCGCCCGAATGTTATAAAAGGGCGAGCAAATGCGCGGTGGGCCTCTTCAGCTCACGCCCTGCGTTCGCTTTCCCTGCACTCTTGCGCCCTTACTTGACATACCCCTGCTTTACCACCCACTCGCAACATGTCTAACCGCAAGGATACCAAGTCTGCCCACCCGAACGCTCCGGTATGTGCTCCCCAGCCTGATACTTGCGACGCCGCTCATCCGTAGTCGTCGTCTCCGTAGTCGAGCTCGGAGCCCCACGGCATCAGCTTCACCCTGATGGAACCGACACCCCCCAACTCGCCCAACCTGGGAGGCAGCTTCCCCGGCTCTCAGACGAAGCAATCTACCAAGTCGAAGCTCTCCGGTACCACCCCAGCGCAGGTATTTATACGAGGAGGCAGCCTACCGCCGTGAAAAGACTGACCGTGCGTCCGTCCAGAACAAGAAGAATTAGCTGAAGGCCCATTTGCCCTCCGGGGCATGGCCGCCTGCGAGCGGCTGTTGGCTTGTGGCTAAAATCCGCGGTCGCGATCCGAGCTCGATACGCTCTCGTGACTAGCGGTCTATGCGTCTTCTTTTCTCTCGTTACCTCCTCCGGTGCTTCTCGTGTATGCCCCCTCCTATGTACCAACGACTCTCATGTATGCCCTGATGTAGTTCGCCCAATGTATGCCCCGTCTTTCGCGTTCACTGTATGCGGCGTGCCGCCCCGCGCTTGGGCGTTGCTTCCCCTTCCGTCATCATGTGACTAAGACACTGCGTAATCCCTCCCGTTCCCAGAGGGTATATCTGCGTATAAGTATGATGGCACCCGCAATATAGCCTCGCATCCCAACAAGCCCAGTGCATGTACTCGCGGCGACAACATGCAGCAGAGAACTCCTCCGAGCCTGCACCCAGGTCTCTCCAGTATCTCCTCCCCCGCGCAAGAGCGCGGAGCAAGTCGCAGATGCAGACTAACTCTTACATCGATGTCACTTCTGGGCCGTAGTGGATACCCGCTAGGCAAGTTTCGTTGAGTTTTTGATATCTAGGATGTCGCTGTAGCTGTAGCTTCAGAAGCCAGAGCCGAGTCGCTGAGAGTCGCACGAGGACGGGGCACTGGTAGGAGCGTTGTCGATCCAGACGCACAACTACTACAGGTACATGCACGTCGGAGAGCGACTCTAGCATATCCCCATCTCGACAGGGTAGCTCATGCTTCATTTACACCAGTCAGGTCACTCGAATTGCAAGGCACAAAGCAGAACATTATATCAACATCATTTGCAGTGTCCGAAATACATGGTTGCGATACGAATGAAACATGCAGAGTACAAGGAATGATGCTACAATAACTTTGAACAGATCGTCGGAAAGGGTCGTAATGCGATATGTTCGTTCGGTTCGTAAAGTCCAAGTCGTACAGTCCGTGCATCATCGAACTTCGAACATTGAGCAAGCTCGGATTTTACAGCACGCTCAGGACGAGCGCGACAACGGTGCCAACAACGGCCGCGGCGTACTGCGTACGCCCGAGCGCGAGGCTGAACGCGCCGTTGTCGCCGAGGATGCCGCCCTGCTCGCCGAAGGTGACGTTCTGGGGCACGCTGTCGTTCCGGCACTGGCCGTTCGTGATGTTCAGGTTGAACAGGTCTGAAGTCACACCACGTCAGCATCTCGCTAGGGAACCCGAGGACTACTGAGGTTGGGGAGAAGGCGGACGTACCGTCAGCAGTGCGGTAGAAGAAGTAGGTGTTGTTGGGGAGGTTCTTGAAGTCGCTCGTGCTGAAGGGGATCTTGTCGTCTGGGTCGGTCGCGGAGGTGTTGCGGATGAAGATGCATGCGATCTGGTTCGGGAACTGCTGCGCGATCTGCGGGTAGGCGGAGAGCAGGGTCGAGGAAGAGGTGTCACCGACGAGCACTGCAACAAGCAAAGTCAGCGGGGTCGCATCAGGCAGACAGGAGGATGTACGTACCAAACTTGCGCTTGGGGAAGGTCTGGAAGAGCTTGAGCAGGCTGTTCTGGCGCGCCTCGAGGATCTGGCTCGGGTCCGAGATGTTGATGGGGCGCATCTCGAGCGAGCCGAGCGGGAAGTTGCTGAACAGGTAGTCGACGTACGTCCGCGTGAGCTCGACGGGCGTCGTCGTGTCGTAGTGGAACGCGGCGCCAGGCAACGTCTCGTTCCAGTGCGCGAAGAGCTCGGGGATGCCCGGCACGTTGACGTACGGCTGCACGAACGAGTTGAAGAGGCCCTGGTTCGGCACGTACACCTTCGTGATGCGCATCACGTCGTCGATGTCGGACACGACGGAGATGCCGGACGAGGGCACGAGGATGACGGTGCCGTTCCCCGGGCCGGTGACGTTCATGATGCCCGTCTGCACGACGCGCACCGCGCTCGCGTCGCCGCCGAGGCCGGGCACGGAGACGAACTGGTCGAACTCGCCGACCTCGTCGGCCGTGGCGAGCTGGATGCCGGAGGAGTTGGTGACGGCGGAGCCGTTGGCGAAGACGAGCGCGGTGAGGTTGGCGTGCGGGATGGGGATGGAGGCGAGGTCCTGGGTGCGGTTCTGGAGGAGGCTGGTCTGGGTGGAGTTGAGGTTGTCGGTCTTGAGGCCGTCGATGACGGAGACGAGGTCGTCGGTGCTGACGTTGGGCAGCTTGTACGAGAGACCGTAGAAGCGCACGTTCCAGCTGAAGGCAGGGTTAGCACGAGTACTGAAAGAGGTTACTACGAGCTATACGTACTTGTCGCCAGAGAAGTTGGCGTACGACGGGATGAGGAGCGCAGAAGCGGACACGTTCTGAAGGTCGTTCCCGTCATTGACTCCGACCTTCTTCTCGATGTCACTCAAGCTCGGCCAGTTTCCAAGGATGGCTGGTTTAGAAAGAAGCCAAGGTCAGCACCGCCACCGAAGTGATAAGCAGTTGAAATGTGGTACGCACTTGGAAGGGCGGACGCGACTGCCCCTGTGGCGCTGGAGAAAATAGACTCTGCGCTGGAGAGTGCCTGAGGAGCTGGAGCAGGGGCAGGTGCGGGCGCAGGTGTGGGCGCCGGTGCAGGTGCTGGTGCTGGTGCGGGGCTAGCGCCGACGAGAGCAGCGAGTGCGAGGAGGGCGGCGAGCGACGCAGACGGCATCGTGGCGGCGACGTGCAAGCGATCGGACCCGAGAGGGAGAGTGAGAAGAGCTCAGACAAGCTGGGACTGGGGGGTCTTGGCAGGAGAACAGGCAGAATTTATGGGAGAGGAGGCGCAGAGGGGCTGGAGTACCATCTTGCGCACAGGTGGAGAGTCCTTGATGTGACGTCAATCCTGTCGTTGCCACGCAGCCGCATCCTCTGCGGGAAATGGTATACGGTATGTGTCGCATGACGGGCTCTTTTGATGCAGACACAACTCCCGGGCTTGAGAACGACGAGCATGCACCAGCGTTTTCTGCCGAGCTCCCTTTTCGATGACGATGACTGCATCATACGCTCACAAAACATGTAGCACGGGTTTCTGAAGGACGTTTGTCAAACTTCGCGTAGTGCATGCATGCAACCACGAGACGTACAGTTCGTGATGCACTTGTGGTACCAGTATAGGCCATCGTGCAAGTTCAGAGGAACAAGGTAACGACATACGACATGGATGGATTTGGCGAGATGTACAGAAGCCGAAGCGCCCACGAATGATGGTGCTGTGTACACAGACACCCTTGCGCTCTCAGACTCCCGCCACAACCACCACTTCGTCTTGCTCTCTTGCTCTCCTCTCACCCTCAGCCGCGATGGACGCGGCGGCGGAGCACGTCGTCCGCGAGACGACAGACAGCTTCTACAACACGTCCATGTTCTTCAACGCCAGCCTCAAGCTCGCCCACCGCTTTCTCTCATTCCCATCCCGTGCGCTCGCAAGACTCCGCCGGCTCGACGAGCTCAGCCTAGACCTCCCTGACATCGCTCAGCGCCACCAGCAACAACAGCAGTACGCCACCACCACCGCGAATGCCCAGCGGCGTTCTAGAGGCAGCCCGCATGCTGCGCCGCCGATCCCGGGAACCTGGGGCTTTCTGACATCGGGCTACTTTGTTGGGCTGTTCATTATGGTGAGTGCTCCCGTGAGGTCCCGGATAGGCTACGTTAGTCCGGAAACACAAGGAATCTAGTGCGGTCGTACTGTATCCTTGAAGAGCGTTGTGCGCCCCTGCTCAACATGACCATCCGACCTCTTGTACCAATCCCTTGTCCTTCCGAGTGTGAACGCAAGGAATGATTGACTGAACGGCAGATCAGGCGTTCGTGCTGAACCGCATACAAAACATCGTCGTCCCGCCCCGCCGCCCGCCCGGCTTTCGCGTACACCGCGATAGCTTCACCCTCCACGGTCGTCCGCGCTCGTGGCGCCAGATGGTCCTCTCTAGATTCTTCCCCGTCGACTTTTCCTCGACGTTCTCCAAGGCGCTCTTCCGCCTGCCCTCGGTATACCTCCTCGGCAAGGCCGTACTCCTATGGGCCGTCCTGTTGCTGCAGCAGGCCTCTCTACTCACGCAAGTATCTTGGCTGCAACCCCTAGGTTCGTGGGTCGCCGAGAAGAAGATGGAGGATATCTGCTGGTCCACCTTCCTCTCGGCTTGCGTCGCGCTCTGCATTGGCACCCTCACCACTGGCCTGGAGGGCATCAACATGAATGATAATTCCCCGTTCAACTTGGTACGTCGGGCAACGCCACGTCAGTCGGCGCGCGCAGCTCACCGTCGGCACAGTTCGCGTTCGCGTTTCAGCTGTACGTGTGCGCGGCCGGTCACTCGTATCCGCAGAAAGAGGACGAAACGCCCTCGCGACCGGACGTGCATGTCATCATCACGATCATTCTCCCCTTACTCCAGGTCTGTACGACCTCCCTGCATGCCTGCAAATGCCCAGCTCACCCTCCTTGCAGCTCACCATCATGCACTGCCTCGAAGTGAAGCACCGCTGGACGCAGCACCGCCTCCTCGTCTCGAGCGGCATCGGCCTCCTCGCGCTCGCGCACTTCCACTACGTCGTGTGGCTCGCGCCGCCTGCGTACCCGCTCACGACGTACGCCGCGCGCGTCGTCGAGTCCGCGATGCTCCTCGTCATCGCCTTCACCGTCGGCCTCAACGCGCTCACGCAGCTCCTCGCCGACGGCGCGGTCTCGCGCCCCCTGTTTGGCCACGCGGCCATCCTGCCGCGCGCGGACGAGGACTTCAACGTCGCGCTGTTCCGCCTGGGCACTGCCAGTATGGACGCGACGGCTGTCGCGGGCTTCGGGAACGAGGTGGGCGGGGTGGCGAGCGCCCCGCCCGCCGCGTCGCTCGTCGCCGCGCGGCATCGCGCGGAGGTCGTGCGCGGGGAACTCGAGCTCGACCGCGCGGGCGTCGCGGCGCTCTCCCCAGCGTACGAGCAGCGCGGCAGCGGGCCGGGCGGCAGCGTGCGGCGGGCGGTACGCAGGGGGTTCGCGAACGAGATCGCGAGCGTGAAGGCGCGGGGCGCGAAGACGGACGTGTGGATGAACACGGTGCTGAACGTCGCGTGGCAGCGGCACTTTGGCGCGTTTCTGGTGAGCGCGTGGAGGGCTGCTGGGAGGGTATGGGCGCTGTTTGTTGCGTGGGTGCGTGGGTGCCTCGGGAGGGGGGCGAAGGCAGGCGAGGTGGAACGGGAGAGGGAAATGTCGGTCGTGCATGTTCCGCGGAGGATCGAGGGTGGGGCGCAGGCGGATGCGTACGAGCGGTTCTTGCGTGGGGAGCCGGTGAGCGACGATGACGAGGACTTTGACCCCGACGCGCCACGCGGAACCGCTTCGGGCACGCCGTCGAGCTTCTCAGATCCTGAAGAGGATGGAGAAGACAACGAGGACGGCGCCGAGGAAGAGGAGGTAGTCGAGCAAGCGCAGCTCTACGCCGACCTGTCGACCTCCGCGTCCCAAGTCGCCTCCGCCCCGCTCCTGCTCGCGCACATGACCGACACCTCGCCCTCGCCCCTCACGCGGCGCGGGTACCGGCGGCTCGTGTCGGGCTCGCGCGCGGGGCGAGTGCAGGCGCAGACGGACGAGTGGGAGGAGTGGAACGAGTTCGTGGGGGAGAGGAGGAGGACGAAGAGGGCGGCGGCGGAGGCGAGGGGCGAGGACCCGTTCGCGGAGCAGACGCGCAACTGCGTGATCTGTACGGTCGAGCCCCGGGATATCATCTGCTGGCCGTGTCGGTGAGTGTTGTGTACGGGATTACTCTGGAGCGGACACTGATGCTTGGTGGGATGGCTTGGGTAGATGTCTTGCGCTTTGCGACGACTGTAGGGAGAACCTGGCGGCGCGCTCAGCAGCGTCGAAGCATACGTGCCCGTGCTGTCGACGGAGGTGCGTGTCCTATCATTTTCTCTGCTTCGCATGCTGAGAGGGCCGCCCTCTTTCACATTTCACAGCGTGGAAGGCTACTCGAAGATATACATACCCTAATGCCGCTCGCCCGCTCGCAATCGCAGGCGTCCCGCTCGGCCAGGAGCGCCAATGTTGTCTGGATTTGTATCATGTATGGATGAAATGAGAGGTGTACCATATGGACGTGTACCGTCCGGGCGTGCCCGGGTGTAAGAGAGTACGTGTACGCTGCCGGCGAGGCCTGCGGTCTGTCGAGTACACTCCCACATACAAGCGCAATTACGCCTCGGCGCGCCTCGCTGGCGCTTGCAGCGACGTGCATCCCGTCACTCACCATCTTCCGTCTTCCACTGGCCACCCTTGTTCAATTGTCTGGGAATACAGCCCGCACGATGCAGGGCTGCGGTGGATAGAGAATCGAAGCACGAGCTTCCGTCAGTCCTCTCTATCGCCCGATCAAGGCGAGCGAGCAGCTGACCGAGGTCTGTGCAGCGGTCTCCTCGCGCACATGCTCGCTCGCTGCCCCATCCGGCCGCAAGATCGTCCCTCGCTCGTGGCCAGGGCCGTTCTCGGAGAATCTGATCGTCCCACCGCCAGCTGGCCATGGTGTGGCCAAAACAATGGGGCGAGTGCGAGGAGCGACCAAGGCGTGAGATGAGACCGCTAGAAGCACGCAGCTAGCCGGATATGTCGCGCCAGACAGACACCAGACACCAGACACCCGGAGACTGGGAACGCGACGGTGCATGGTACATATACCCCACTGCGAGCACGGGTGGATCCTCGAGAGGTCGCTCCCCTTCCTCCCGCACCCCCAGCTTCACGTCCTCCGCTCTCGAGGCCGTCCACTTTTACGATCTTCACGACCCCATCTCACGCAATGTCTGCCTCCTCGATGTTCATGAAGTTCGCGTTCGCCCTCGCGCTGTTCGCCTCGTTGGCCCAGCTTGTCTTTGCAGCTCCCGCTGCGCTTGTAGCGAGCCTCGAGAAGCGCGACGTGTTCGTCCCGCCTGTGCTGTACCCACACGCGGGCACCGTCTGGACTAAGGGCCAGAGGCACAACGTTACTTGGTACGTCGTCGCTTTTCGGGGTGTGCTTCAAAGTTGTCTCATGTTCGTACCCCACTTGTAGGGACACCACGAATGCCCCGGTAAACATCACGAACAAGGTCGGGACGATCCTCCTCCGCAAAGGCGACCTTACCACCCCGCGTACGTCTCTCGCTCTAACTGTGGCAGCTTCTCGGACATCCGCTGATAGCACGCGACAGTGGTGCTCGCGTCCGGCTTCGACATCCGTTTGGGCCGCATCGAGGTCACCGTGCCGTGGGTGCTGCCTGACAGCGACTACAGCGTCGTTCGTACGTGCACCCTCCTTTGCATGAACGCATCGTGCGCCTTCGTCGCTGACGTTCTGGATTCGACAGTGTTCGGCGACTCGGGCAACTTCAGCCCGCAGTTCACGATCAACGGACCTGCCGTCTTCTGAGACGCGCCTGTGCGGCGGTCAAGTCGATGGTAGGGGATACTGCATGTGGACGCTGGTCTCCTGGGACTCGCTCTGCTCTTTCATGAACTGTTACTGACTAGCTACGTACCACGACGGACTGAGGGTCGAACTTGCTACTCGGAGTCGGAGTTGTAATGCTCATGTTGGCGTGCATCTGGACTCTTCGAGCCGGACAGTGCTGCATGTAAATGTACTGGTTTCGACCGCAATCGAGAGTTGCTCTTGTGCTTTGACAATTTGAGGCGAAGGCCTTCTAGGGCAAAGAAGCTTCAGACACGGTATGTCGAGGTACTGAAACTGCGTTCGAGGGGTGCGTTGGGATTCTCAACCAGCGGAGAGATGGCGGAAGGGGAGACGAAGGTGTTCCACAGTTGCAGCTTTCGGCCTCAGCCGAGTTGGGGCACGTGGTTATGACTGCGAGGGTTCACGGGCGTCTATGTTGCTCTCTCTGCTCGACGACTCTGTCCACAGCTCGTCCTCCTGGAGAGGACGCTATTTCAATTTGCTAACTCCAATCTATGCTCAATAACGTTTGATACTGTCACTGTCTCAGTGGAGACTTCGTCGGGGGCAACAGTCTATGGTATTCTTTACCGCGGCCACATTACTCTGACAGCGTCCCTCCTGCTCGCCGTCTATCAGCAGATCTGTACCTCTTGGCCTTTTGAGCAATTCGGCCAACTCAACATAATCCATGAGGCTTGTATGTAGTCACGCCGCCTGTGGAATGTGTATGTTGACCTCCGCTACAGGGTACCCTTCTGACGTGTGCAGCCGCCACATCAGCAGGATTCATGCGAATAAGGATTCATGCGAATACAAACATCCTGCGCTGACAGGACAGGTTGTGGCAGGCGTGTAGTCTGCTAGCCCCGTCGTGTTCGGCATAGCTATCTTTACCTTGATCACCGACGCGATACAAGGCCCATCCAACTAGCGAGGAGCACGGCACATACCCACAGCAAATGCACTGTGGCTAGAATGGACATCTTGTTAGGAGGCTTGCTGACGGTTCAGATAGCGACAGAGCAGCGGCAGAGGAGGTAGGATTGGTACCACCCACATAGAATGCCCTGACCGACCGCCGATGCAACTTCTAGCACTGAGCTAGTGATGTGCCGGGCCCGGCCCGGCCTGAAAGACCCGGCTCGGGCCCGGCTCCTAGGGCTCGGGCTTGAGGAAACCTCAGGCCGGGCTCTCATTGACGGCTCAAGCCCGGCTCAAGCCCGGCTCGGCCTGAGCCCCGGCTTGTGGGCGACCTGTAGAAGATATGCAAAAAGCATTAGAAATGCAATTTCAATGTCAAAGTAAGGGGTCCCGAAGTGGACCTACTTACGACGAGCGAGCGCTAAACGAGCGCTTAATAGGCCTTTACCTCTGACGGCCTCACGGCCGGGCTCGGGCCTGACGAAACGAAAGCCGGGCCTCCAAGCCCTATAGGCCGTTCACCAAGGCCCGGCCCGGCTCCGGCTTCGACGGCTCGGCTCGGGGGCCTCAAGGGCCTCAGGCCGGGCCCAGCACATCACTACACTGAGCACTGGAGCACGCGTCGCATTCCAGAATCGCTCCAGGCCATTTTCCTGACCTATGATTCCCCTCAGCAGCCTCACTCCAGTCTTTGTGCGCATACCAGTGCGGTTGTCGTTGGTGATGCATTGATGGATCCTCGGTAGAAGATGTGGCCCAGGAATGCTGCTGGCTTTCGGAGGCGGTGCTTGTAGGCGCTGGTGGGCGTCAGTCGGATGTTTTGAACAACACCGTGCCTCGACGCAGGCATCGCCTACGCTCGCGATGACAGGCCATATCTCTCCCGATTCTTCAGTACAACGCCACTCTCCAAGCGGGCCGCGGCAATGCCATTCAATGCAGTCATCACAGCTTCCGTGAGTCGGCGTGGAAAGACGCTCTTCGTTGACGCTGACGGCCTTGTACCGTTCTTAGCCAACTCGTCTACCAGACGTCCGCCCGGAATAGCGCAGTTACTCATATGGGTGCGGCAAAGGAGCCGGTGGGCGACACGCCCGAGCTGTCTCTTTGCCTGCTGTCACCTCCCTAGCTACCTTCTTGTGCCCGTTGTTCGTTGTAGGAGGCGAGGCGGGATGGCCGCAGCTACATAACCTCAGGACATGGCGTACGTCTTCTCGCCAAATCCTCCTACGACTCTCTTGGACTGCGCTGGTCGTTGCTCTCGATAAGGATACTTGACGGGTGCGTTCTCCCGTTTCATGACCTGGCCCGCGTCGTTGACTTCGTCGGCACGCTCTTTTGTAGGCCCTATGGACAAAGCTATTGCCGTACTTCGCGGGGCGAAGGAGTTCGCAGATCTCATCCCTGTACCCGGAGTGGGTCAGGCGATCGAGGTTACACTCCGCATAGCCGAGCTAGTGGAGGTGCGTCGGGTGTTCAAATGCTTAGACATCCCAGGCTTACTGGAACGACCGCCGTACTACTCCAGGACGTCAAGGCTTCGAAAACGGCATGCCGGGCTCTGGCGGCACGGGTCACGGAGGAGTTGCAGGCCATCTACGAGGAGCTTGACAGCTGCAGGACAGCTGTAGATGGTGATGTCGCGGGAGCGCGTGTTGAGGAGCTGCTCAGGTAGGACTCGAATACTTGTGAACGTGGTTGCCAATACGATCGCTCACTACTGCACTTGGGCAGCGTTCTGCACGATATTGAGGCCTTGATGGAGCGACAGGCGAAGAAGAGCTGGTTGAAACGCGCACTCCATCGTGAGGATATTAGCGAGGAGATTGCGAACCTATCCCAGAAGCTCGACAATGCAGTTAGCCGCTTCAAGGTGCGTTCCTCCACTTGTACAACCCTTCCGGCAGTACTGATTCATACCATGCTCCGCTACAGACGAAGGCGCTGATTAGGGTAGATCGACGGACGGCTGCCATGATGGAGAAGCAGCTGCAGGAAATGGAGATTGACGAGCGATTTAGAGGACAGGTCGTCAATGACTTCAAGGAACTGAAAGGGTTGGTGGCGAAGGGATCGGACCAGGTCTGTCTCGTGTAGGGGGGTCGCACAGTCTGTCGGTAAGGGACTCACTCGAAGTCGGTAGTTTCTGCTCCGTGCAGTGGATATCGAGCTAGAAGTAACGTTCTCCGACGACGACGAAGCTCGAGACGACTTGGCGCATGAGACACTACCTGTCGTGCGGTATCAGGGTAAGCTACGCAAACACGGAGGTTCGCAGGCAGTCCTCGTGAAACGCTACCAGAAGAAGGACGGCGACTTCCTGTCCGAGGTGGAGCATCTGAAGAAGCTGTGGTACGTCTGTCCACTGGCCGGCACTCGTCCGAAGTTGACTCGCCTACCCGCTACAGGCATCCCAATATTCTCCCCTTCAAGGGTTATTCGCCTGACGCGGATTTCACGTTCCTTGCTTTCGACTTGGCATGTAAGGCCCTTCTGTGCCCGTGGCTCGGACGCGATGGCGAGCTGACGAGTTCACTGTTCAGGTCATGTCGGCTCATTCGAAGCGCTCAGCCGTGCGACGCAGGGCGTCGACAAGGTGTTGTGGGTCATCAATGCGGTGAGTGTGTTTCGGATGTTCCCGCACTGGATTGTTGCGCTGACGAAGGATTAGACTAAGCAGATATGCGTACGTTGCCGATTCGGAGAACTGTCCACAAGACAGCTGCTGACTCGGAGGTGACGGCACAGGCCGCCTTCTATCATCTGGGAAGCAAGTTGCCCGATCTCCAGTGGACACCTGATGATGACGTGGGTGTCGCTGGGCATGGAACTCTTCTGACCCCGGACGCTGATTATAACACTGCTCTAGATTGACCCGATTATGGGAGGCAGCGACCTCATCGTCACCTCGGATTCGCGTGTGCTACTGGACGTCAGTCGCTGCAACCTCAAGAGGCTACCCAACCTCGTGATCCTCTACGAATGGGTGAATCCTGCCGTGACGTATGGATGCAGCTGCGTGGACTGACGAGGAAACACGCAGACAATTCAGCTCAAGAGTGCACCACGTCAACTCGTACGAGGTACTTCGATCGGCTTTCAGCGCGCTCATGTTCGCCAAAGTGACAACAGTATCCATAGATCTCAAGAGGGATCCCCTTGTGAACGTGCCAGCAAGGAAGCGGCGAGCTGCGCTATGCACGCTCTGGCAGCAGTTCGCATCGTTTGTCGACTTCTTCCGAGACGACAAGATCATTTGGTCGAGGAGGCGCATCGTGCTGCCCGGCGAATGCTTCTCACGCTCTCGTTCAGAGGTCTTGGAAGGCCTCTGCTACGAAGACCAGATCCAACATCACCGTCTGGTCACCGAATACCGCCCAGGCGTGCTGCGCCCTACAGGCTCTCGACGGAAGCCGAAGAAGGATCGGGTCAAGAAGCGCTCTGTGGAGGATGTCGAAGTGGTGTACGACATACCACCAGACGACATAGTCTGCGCCTCCCCGGAGGGGTATACTGTGAAGGAGCGATGGCGGCGGTAAGTACATATTTTGCGTCTGACACTCGATCTACTCTGCTGAGCCGTGGCGTAGTTATACTGTGCAGGACATGGAACATGACTGGGAGCTTCTGACTATGACAACCGTCAGGGAATCCGGCGACTGTAAAGGGTGGTTCCTGGACCAGGCCACCCGACTGTGTAAGCTGCCGCTCGACTTTGAGGACGTGGCGATTGGTGAGCCCATCTCAGCTGTGAATGAGGAGCGGCGCATCCTGATAGTAGTCCGTATAGCGACCGCCCTGAAGTTCACGACTCGGACGTACCTGGTGCACATGTTTGACAAGTGCGGGCGTACGAAGCCGCCTCCGACGCTATATTTCTACGAGCGCGTGCACGACTACCCCCGGGCAAGCTTGGACGAGCGGCTGGACTGGCCGTGGGGATACTGGTCGACAGACCCGAACGACCAGTCCGACATCGAGCTCATCGACGACGCGCATCGAGCGCGGAGACACTCCATCGCATTTCTCGGCGTTGCAGAGGACGGAGCATTTCGGTGGATGCAGATCGTCGAGGATGCGATGTTCTGCATCGACATCCGGTACGTCCCGTCTCTCCTGGGGTCTGCACCTCGTCTAACGCGTGCGTGCATTGCAGGGTCGAAGTCGAATGCGGCAAGTTTACTAGAGACGAGTGCCTCATCCTGCAGGAGATCCGGGATGCTGTACAGCGCGAAGATGACTTGGTCGAGCGGGACCCGTGGCGGACAGACGACTCGGACTCGGACGAAGAATCGGACATGAGCGATATGTGGGAGGAGGACGACGGGCTCTACAACGAGCCCAGGGGAGACTACTGCGGGGCGCTGGAGGACGAGGAGCACATGGCTAGAGCTCATGACAAGTATACAGTTGCGACAGACTTGTTGTGGTTGCGGGTTGGTGCGCCATACCCCATGGGCGTGGTTCCTTGGGAGACGTCATGCCGGATGAAAGGTGGGTTTCATCTGCCCATACATCGCTGCCATCCTCAGGGGTACTGACACATGGGACTCTCGTAGGTTCCCGTCATAGTGGTCGCAGCGTGCACTGTGCAGGACGACGCAGCAAGCAGCGGTAGATGTGTCATCTGTACGCCCACGAGGACAGTGAGCCGTACGGAGTGTCCATGTTCCTGCGATGATCAACGTCGTTCAAATCAGAGGGATAGACGACGATTGACCATTTGCGACGCACGCCCGCAACGTGGACGCTGGTGTTGTTCAATCGGTCTGGCACAGTGAGGTCGTCACGGATTACTTCAAGCTGCGGAGGTAAGCAGGGGCCTCGCCACTTGAGGGTCCTTCTGTGCCCGGTGAAGAGCCCTGGCAGCACTCTAGTTGACCGCGACTGTATCTCCGGACACTGAGCGGCAAGACGTCACTTTTCCGGTGAGGCTCGGTGCGAGACGAAGATATACTCTGGCACGCGCACGTGAGCGCGATACAGTGAATGTCCGGTATGCTTACACCGAGGTCTGTTCGGACGTACGTTGCCAGTCCGTTTCACCGCTCGGTCCTCCGAGTCGGCGTACCGTGCCACTTCTCTCTCCGTGCAGAGCAGACTAAACTCTATGTTGCACAATGGTCTCGACTGCAGCTCGTGCGGCCTCCTGCGCTGTATATAAACGAGTGCGGGATGAGCGATTACTCTTCAGCAAAGCATCGCCTTGCAACCCACTCACGAATCAGCGAAGTATCCACACGCCTCTAGAAGCAGCAATGACTTCGTGCTCCATCCTCGCCAAAGCTCTTGTCTTCTCCACTCTCCTGGGCTTCTTTTCCCCGCTCGCCGCAGCCACTCCTGTCGCTGAGCTCGATAAGCGCGTCGTCTTCACCCCGCCCGTCCTCTACCCTCACTCGGGCACCGTGTGGACGGTCGGTCAGAGGCACAATGTGACCTGGTAAGTGCATTCATACTCAAGGACGAACCACCCTCGCACGAGCTGATCCATCTGGCTACGAAGGGATGTCTCCGACCCGCCGGTCAACATCACCAACAAGGTTGGGCGCATCATGCTCAGGAAGGGCGGTATCATGACGCCTCGTACGTGCCTCTGCAAGTCCCTTTTACACTATAGATCTGAACTCACCGACCGGTATAGTGATCCTTGCTGCGAACTTCGACATTCTGCTCGGCCGCATCGAAGTGACCGTCCCATGGGTTACCCCCGATGACGACTACGGCGTTGTTCGTGAGTGGTTTCGTGTCTAGTGGGTGAAGAGAGATGGCATGCTCACCGGTCAACCAGTCTTCGGGGACTCAGGCGACGTTAGCCAGGAGTTCACCATCCAAGACTAAGCCCTACGCCGCATAGCGCGGGGAAGTGCACGCTCTGCAAAGCGAGCATCTACTTCGCACAACGGGTCACGAAGGCCTCTGACTGAGTCTGTATGCGCTTGGAAAGCGGGCTCGTTGTCTATGTCATGTACTGTTATCGAGATGTTGCCGAGCAAGCAAAGTCATATTGTATACGTACTGAGCGATCCCGGAGGACCCACGCAGCCTGACAACTCGAGATCACCGTCGGACGGTACGAGTATGTGCCATTGTGTTCCCCATAGTATTCTTGAAGTGGAGAGCAGGAGGTGCAGAGGATGCATTTTGAATGATGACCGGAATATCGTGGGCCGTGGCTTGTCCAAGAGTGGTCTTTCTGCTGTGGCGGACGGACGAGAGATTCAGAGCGGCGGAGTAAGAGGTGAGCCAATGGGAAGCGTGGGATATCTATAGGCGCCCATCGGAGGCCTGTCATCAGAGTCGCGCTGCTCGCTCTCTCCGACACCACGTCCTCCTTGTCGGAAACGGATCTTGCACACCAATGTTCACGTATGCTTCACCGACGCTTGTAGATCAGAAAGATATAACGAGTAGAATGAGAAAGCACGGATTAGTGGACGGACGCCAAGCGTCGAGGTATGCGTCCGTCCGAGTCGGAACGAACACGGATTCGTTGACCGTGCACAAAAGCGGTAAGTTGTGTACCCTACACAGCGTTGTTTGCCTCCCCGCTCCGTTTCCGAAGCTCACATCCCCTCGTCCTCCAGATTTTTGCAATGCGGGGAACATGATATATATCCTGCAGCGTTCGAGGCTACGATGCCCTGCTCGCGCTCGTCCTTGAGGCTTCTCGGCTTTGCCGTTCTTGCAGTGCAACCTCTGCTCTCACGTTTCGATAATGCCGCCGATGGTTCACAGCGAAACTGCGACGACAAAGGCGTTTGATGACGCTGCCACCGCGGTCGAGAAGTCTCCTGGTCACATAGCCCTTTCCGTTGGACCAGGGAACCACGAACATATCCCTGCCTCTCACGACCCGGACCGCCCAGACCTCAGTTTCCCCTTCCAGACGACCAACGTACAAGAAGGCGGCTTCACTGACGAGTACCGCATCACCTCCAAGACCGGATACATCACAGCCGACCTCGCCCTTCGTCCTGTGCCCTCCCATTATCACACTCTCCCGGCGGTACTCGCGGATCCGGAAAAGGCGATTCGTCTCAAGCAGGTCAAGCTCGTAACGTGGTACGAAAATGACCCCGAGGACCCTCGGAATTGGTCGAACGCGTACAAGTGGTGTGAGTATGCACTCTGTCGTTCGTACGGACTTAGTCTAACGCGCCTGCCTCGCTCAGATATCACCTTCGTATGTGCGCTTTCCGTCGTCTCGATAGCATTCGCGACAGCAATCATAGCCGGCGACTTCGGCGGCGTGATGAGAGAGTTCGAGGTGTCGGAAGTCGTTGTCGCCCTCAGCGTCTCCCTCATGATCGTCGGGTTCGGTATCGGTCCGCTAATCCTCGCACCCTTGGTACGTATCGTCACCCACGTAATCGTCGATAGTACGCTGACTGCCTGGACGAATCAAAGAGTGAGCTTCACGGCAGGCGTCCATTCTGGGTCGCGCCGTTCATCGTCTACATCAGTGAGTCGAGTTGCACAACGAGATACGTGCGCAGCTGACGTACGCCACAGTCTTCAATATTCCTTGCGCTCTTGCGAAGAACATTGGGACGCTGCTGGTTTCGCGTTTCTTGTGCGGCCTCTTCGGCTCTGGTCCCTTCGCGCTGGCGGGAGGCGCGATCGCGGACATTTGGGACAACAACGAACGTGGGTTTGCCGTTGCGCTGTTCGCTGCTGCGCCCTACGGGTCAGTACAAAAATCCGACCTCTTGTGCATGGCTCAGCTGACATGTATCCCCAGTGGACCCGTGCTTGGACCCATCGTCGGTGGCTTCATTGGAGAGACCATCGGCTGGCGTTGGATCTTTTGGGTACGTCCGGTCACTCTCGCATCGCGTAGGCCTTGCTCACTACGCTTCAGATCAACATGATGTTCGCGGGCGTCGTCGCGTGCATGTGTGCTACAATCCCTGAGACGTATGCCCCTGCCCTCCTGCTCAAGCGAGCCAAGCGTCTTCGGGAGGAGACAGGCGACCCGAACATCACCACAGAACAGGAGCTGTTCCGGAAGACCTTGAAGGAGATCGTCATCGAGACCGCCGTGCGGCCATTCCGTAAGTCCGTTGTCGTTCTTCCATACGGCCGGTGTGCTCACACTTGCGCAGAGATGATCGCGACTGAGCCCATTCTGACGCTCATGTCGATGTATGCGTCGCTCATCTACGGTCTTCTCGTGTGTATAACCCATCCTGCTGGTGAAGTTGTATACTGACGTACAGGCAGTATGCGTTCTTCTTCAGCTTCCCCATTGTCTTCTCAGAAGGCTACGGCTACAACGACGGTATCACCGGGCTCATGTTCTGTTCCGTCCTCATCGGAGTCGGAATCGCGCTCTTCGTCACTCCCCGACTCGAGAAGGACTACCTGCGCCGCGCACAAGCCAAGGGCGGACGCGCTGACCCCGAGGATCGTCTCATCGGGATGATGATTGGCTGCTGGTTCATTCCTATCGGTGAGAGTCCACCTCGTCTTTGCCCCGGGACTCGCTTGACGTAGTTTGCTGACAACGTTCGCTAGGTATGTTCATCTTTGGATGGACGAGTCCGCCCACTGTAATGCCGGGCGGTGGCAACTGGGTTGGACCGTGCTCAGCCGGTATCCCATTCGGCTTCGGGAGTACGTCTCGTGCCTTATCGTCTCTCGCTGTGCATCTTGCTAAATCATGAGCCTCCAGTGGTCGTCTTGTACTTCTCGGCCAATGCGTACCTCATCGACGCCTTCCCCGGATACGTCGCCTCTGCGCTCGCGGCGAAGATTGTCATCCGCTCCGGCCTCGGGGCAGCCACGCCTCTCTTCATCACCGCTATGTTCCACAACCTCGGGAACGGATGGGCGGCGTCGGTCTGGGGCTTCATCTCGCTCGCTTTGGTGAGTCATTTCGTCGCCTATGGCGAGCGAATGTGAACGCTGACCGATCGCGTCGTCGCAGATCCCGATTCCGTTCTGCTTCTATCGCTACGGCAAGTGGATTCGGGGCAAGTCGAAGCGCGCTGCCTAACGATCCAGCTTCTTCAAGCCGTCCCTCAGGCTGTAACTTACGCTCTCTTCCTTTCTCAATGGGTCTCGGTAGATTTGGTATAATTCTCGTTTACGTCGCTTCAATAATACTGCATTCATACACGAGAGAGGGAGAGGCTGGGCGTGTTCATGCAATTGGTGAGTGTATCTGACGAAAGTCAGCAAAACCGTATTCTGTCCTCTCGCCGGCCTACTGCAAACTTGCTGGCTCCGAAGGTGTGTGTGTTCGCAGCTGAGCTGTGCGGCTCGCAATCGTAGGAGGCGCTCGCCCACCCACGCAAACCGCCCAGGGCCGGGAGAGTGAGGTTACGGCTCCCTTACTCGAAAGGGCGTTTGTGCGCTGTGCCAAGTGAGTAGATACCACGCGCATTCTGACACGATAGGACTTACAAAGTTGATGCGGATTGTTTCGACAGTGAGTGATATAAATCAGAATGTATACTTGCTAGAGGGCCATACGTCCCAGGACCACTGGCACGCGCCCGGTGATAGTGCAGCATCCGCCACAGGTCGGAATATAGTAGCTCTCGCACTTACAAGCGGGTCCCTGACGCGTCCACCTGTACCACCGATCTCGATACTGGCGATATGACACGCGACCACAGGAAGAGAAGCCGGTGTGCACCTGCAACGCATCGTGCCTTGAGGACGGGTGTCCAGTCTGGCGGTGTCCTCCACATGCTGCGCGCCCGAGAAGGCGAAGGAACGCGCAAAGGCTATTTAGTAAGGTTCAGCTAGCGTCGGGGGCACGGAGCACGGGATGTCGCATCGGATGTGGAAGGATGCGGTGCGTGATCCCTGGGCCACATGGTGAGATGCGGGAGCTCATGATGAAGAGGCGTCACGGACGCTGTATCGTCCCGATACCGATTGGATGTACAAGGGAGATGCTGGCTTGAGGATGCGTTCGAAAGCGGCATGATCGCCGCGCAGCGGAACGAGACGGTGAAGAAGTGCTCGTTCGAGTCGATGCCGATGATATCCAGCCTTGGGCACAGCGTAAACAGATTGCGGCGGCTTCCTAGATGCATTGAAGCGCAGATGACAGATGCAGTCATTGTCTTCGTGTGGCGGTTCGCTCCCTGGAAGATCTGTACGCATTGCCAGGAAGTGAGATGCCCAACGCGATGGATGCGAGACACATGTCATCCCGCATACGCACCGGAGACCTACTTTCCGATGCTGACGGAGCTACTGCAGCCATTGCAGTGAGGGAAGTTCATCAGCCCGCGAGGTTACGTGGCTGCTCCGGTGTCCGCATTTGCAGAGACAGGGGCAACGGGAGGGCGTCGGTCGCGTCGCTAGGCTGACGACGCTTCCGGGCACGTGCCTGGAGCAGTAGCAGCTTCTATACAAACCACGCGATGGCTTCTCCGGACGCAATCTCCACAGGATACCGTGCGGCTGTGTCACGTTATTCCGAAGCACAGATGAAGAAATACCTGTAACGCGAGAGGTCTTCGGACGTCGTCATATAGGATGTAGCGAACGATTACACGACCATCCTATACGAGAAGGTTCTCTCGGATACGGCGGAAATCTTCGTCGTTGAGGGATGTATACCTCCTCAGGTATCCCTCTACTCCGCCGTACTCGCGACGGACGTAGTCCAAGAGCGCTTGCATCAACCTCGGTCTGCGACGGCATATCTTAATGTCAGTTAGAACGCCACGAACGTACGTGATTGTCGAGACGCACCTCGAGCTACCCATGTTGAGCGTACCTGCCCAATTGTCGCGGAAGACAGCTTCCTTCTGCAGGCGCTGCGAGAGCATGGGCAGGACGGGCTGCATCCCGATCTCGGTGAGCGCGTAATCTGCGGTGATGTCTTCATCACGAACGCCGAGGAGCTGCAAGAGTGATGATTACGGGGCATTCACTCGGAAGCGGGTCTAGAGCCCACCATGAGGATCATAGCGGCGAACACGCCAGTCCTGTCCTTACCCGCTTCATACACACTTAGTACATCGTTTGACACTTGTTAGAGGAAGCCGAACACACCGGTGCAGTGGATGAGGCACGGCTCATCGGGGTGATCACGCAAGTGCACAAGGACCTGTTCAAGCGAAGCGCTGCCGGACTCGAGAACGCGTCTATAAGCCTTCAAGAAGGCCTACAGCAGGCGTGAGTGATCTGGCGAGCCAGAGAAGTGAAAGGCACATACGTCGAGCGGGTTCTCTTCAAACTCTTTGAGCCTACGAGCGAGTGTCACTATGAGACGGTTCATTGAATTATTCGCCGCGCCGTGTCAGCTCACCTCTGCGCTATCTCGCTTGGCTCCCATCCCTCCTGTAGGACGGGAGCTCTGACGATCTCGACGCCCTCGATCGCCTTGTTGGCCGTCTGGTACTTCGCAATCTCGGTGTCAACTCGGAGATCGAACACCTTGCGTATTCCGAGAGAACGGAGCTGCGCGATGCCTCGTTCTGTGATGTGCGAGAACTCCCCGGAGCGGAAGAGGAAGAGGGGTTTCACCCTGGCCGCGCTCCCGGCGACGGGGTAGTTTGCGCCGAAGTCGCGCACGTTGAAGACGCCTTCGATCTGGACAAAGGGCGGCGAGGAGAGCGTCGAGGCAATCGCCGAGGCGAGCGACTCGGGATCTGGACGCGGGGCTGGAGTTGTCGTTGTGTCTGCCATCTTGGTCGCGCCTGCGGTGTGAAGCAAGGAGCAAGTATCAGGCGCAGATAGAAGTAGCTTGCTGGTTCCCTAGCAGCGAAGACGAAGCCAGGCTTGCGGGTTCGTGGGAGTACGGTTGAGGCGAAGTAACGCTCCTTCGCAGGCCAAATCTGCGTAGACGCGGCGAAGAGATGACTCGAACACAGGACGATGACGTCGCGCAGCAGCTCAGATGTAGAAACTAGAGGCAATAACAGCCGCTATGGAGTCGTCTTCTACGACGCTGGCTTCATACGAAGTCCGAACAGAATTAGATGAATGCGTCGGAGGAGCATCTCGGAGACCCGGGAGCTGATGCGTGTATCAAGTATCAGCGCTTTGGGCGCTGTGATCGCCTTCCACAGTACCATCAGGAGAAGGCACACGAGCAGCAAGAAAGAGGCTCAGCGAGAGCGTCGAAGAAACCCAACGCTCGAAGGCAGAATCGTAGTCGGAAGCAAGGTGCAGGACGGATGGTCCTCGGGCTCGCCAGTGTCGCCACAAGTGCCCCGCCACAAGCCCGGCCCGGGTTTCCCGTACGCACCTCTTTCCCCTCATTGGAGTCGCCTCCTCTGTACTCATCCGCTCCCTTGCATGAACTCGGGACTGCGCACTCCTTTGCAATGACTATATGACACGCACACCGGCACACCTCAAACTTTTGTTGCTCCGTAATCGCACGGTAGGCCGGCCTGGCATACCAGGAGCTAGCCAAGGTGGACGATGAATGTGCGCGATCGACTCCTGCTCAATCGCAGGTTGGGTTCCCTGAGCTTCTTCGCATCCGACTAGGTTGTCAAGCTCTCCGAGATTCCAGCCGGCATTCGAGAGGATAGGTGAGTATCCTCGATCGCCCCGGTATCCAAACTCATGGCCGCAGTCATCGCTCCGGTCTTCAATACCATCGACCATCGAGCTCCGGGGTATCCGCGGAGTTATTCATTCGTACGGAACAGAGCTCGACATGCGGTACGTCCATTCCATACGACGATACGCCTCCCTATTATGTCTTCGAGACATCCATTCATCGGAGAGGAGTCCGGTGTTCATGCGAGCAACGCGCCACCGGCGTTCAAACTCTGCATTTGCCTCGACCTTCGCAGTCATCCTAGCCTCGAGTCGCCGGTGCGTACAAAGGGAACCTACTTCCACAAAGCACCTCCTACACATACGGCAAGAGGAAGCTGCGTGCTAAGGCATACCCCGAGGTCGGGCTCACCTCCGCACAGTTCATGTTCGTCAGCCAGGACGCGTCCTGGACTCTCCAGGCACGAACAGCTCTCGCGTACGCGCAGGTACGTATGCGAGGAGGAGCTCGCGGGCCATGGCGACGATCGAGGAGGGCGATCTGAGTCTCGATCGCTCGCTCGCTCGCCCGCCGCCCGCCTGACGGGCGACGATGATCGACAGAGAACACAAACAACAACCGACGCAGACTATCCCTTATCCGCACTCGCGATCACATCCACCGCCCACTCCGTCCCGATTTGGCTTCTTGCTCGCCCCCGCACACAGGCTGTGCCCTCCTCCCCTCCTCTCCTCCTCTCCTGGATCCCCTGGCCCCGCCGCCACCCGCACCTCGGGTCTCGGGCGAGCCCTCCGCGCCAGGCGTGAGGCGTCCCGTGTCTCGCGCCGCCGGTCAGCGGGCGTGCGCCGTGCGGCGCAAGCGTCCTGACTCGCACTCGGGACTCGGAGGGGTGGCTATATCACGAGTCTGCCCCGCTGAGCCCGAGCGAGCGGGAGGCGGGCGATCAGTGATTGGCACGCAGCCTCTCGTCGTCCGGGGACGCGTTCTGATGGCGCGTCGTGCGTCGTGCGTGCAAGTTACGTGGGCGGCGGGCGAGCGGGCGGGCCTGACGGACTGCGCTATGGCGCTCCTCGCGCCGATCGAGAGAAGGTGGTGTGCGCTTCTAGCGGGGTCGTGTTCGTTGACGGTCTCAGACTTTGTCCTCTCTGCATGGTGCGATACTCGTGTTCGAAAGGGACACAAAACGCAGCGGAGGACAAGCCCTCGGGACGGGAACATCGCGGGCCTGATGCAGACAATGGAGATATATTGCAGCAATGTACTGATTGCACAGAAGACGGGCAGCGAAAGAGCGCGAAGCTCGAGAACGCGCCGGCGGCCTGCAAAGTACAGTATCACGGGCACGTACCTGTTCGCTCGACGCGCACGGCTATACGTCTTGCCACTGATCCATAGCCGACCCGAGCGATGGGAGATGGGCAGCAGATCCTGACGCTGACGTTGACGGCTGCACCGCAAGCATCCGGATCTTGACATGTCGAGATGGCGAGGCGAGATGTCGTTCGAGGGTTACGCCGACTCCGGGCGAGCGCTGGAGCTGTAGCTGTAGCTGTTTGCCACAATCGTTGTGGGATGATGAATGTAACAGAACGCGGACCGAGGAGAGGACGAGCCGATGCATCGAGTCCGAGGGCCGTGGAACGCCAAGGAGCGAGTATGCTCGGCGTGCGATGGATGGTGTGGGGCACTCGCTCTCGGAGGTCAAGTGAGTAGGTCGAAGAAATTTGTACGCACAGCTGCCGCTCGAAAGCACCAGTGCAGTCAAAAAAGCACCGAGCACGAAGACGGAAACCGTCTCTGCGAATGCGGGGTGGCGGTGCCTACCTGCCTCACGGCGAACCTACCTATGTTTGATCCCGGCGCAGCGCTCGCAAAGAAAACTGCTCATTTGCGCGACTGCTGTGGGCGAAGCAGATCGCTAGGAAAACTGCTCACTGCGCGGCTGGAGCCTGTTGTGGGCGAGGGAGATGAATGGAAATCACCGCCGTCAATGTCAGTGGACGGAAGATGGCAGAGGCCGACGACGGACAGACGGCGACCGAGGTGGAGACCGGACGCCGCAGCGGGCGGTCCAGTGTTGAGATGAACGCGAGGCTGTGTGCGGGGCGCTATGTTAGCCGTTGCGGAAGGAGCGCGAGAGGAAGAGACGGGACGCGTGCAGAGGGCGATGGAGGAGGCGGAGGACGTCGCTCCGGTGGATTCGAGAGACGGACTGGGAGCTGGCGAGTCCGTCGTCCGCGCGGAGGCCGTCTGGACATGACCTATGAAATCGCTGGAAAATATGTCGCAGCGGTGTGCACCGCAAGGAGAGAGCTCGAGCGACGCGGACGAAGACGAAGACGGCGCAGCGGCCAAGATGTCATGCAAGTGGAGCCGCCCTCAGCGTGATCTGTGTGCCTACACAGCAGACTGTGCGTGCTGGTCTCCGGCGACCTAAATAGACAGCAGGCGTGTCGACAGGGCGGACGGGCCTGGACACGGCGCGCACGAGAGTGGAGCCGTGAACCGCACGAGACGATCTGTACGACTATCTGACGGCTCGAGAGCCATGGCGACGGGTGAAGAGAGAGAGGGGCCCCAGGCGCGGCTGGAGAAATTCGCGGAGGGCGTACGGCATCCGGGAGCGTGCGTCGTGCATCGAGGCCCACAGAAATAAACATGCTTGACGGCTCGACCGTCGAGCGGGCGCAGCCAGGGGGGGGGGCTCAGGAAGAAGGCAGATAGGCTCTCGTTAGGAGTAACCGCGGGGGACGGGCCTGGAGGGTTCGAGCAGCGTGACGGGCGATGACGACGCGGGCGGGGAAATGGGTGCCATTTGAGTGGGCGTGGGCGGGGGGTTGAGCTTGGGCGACGGATGGCGGATGGACGGCTCGGGGTGGGTGCGTGAGAGGGGAGGGGGAGATGCCGGGCGGGCGTGGGTGGGCGAGGGCCATATGCGGGCGCATGTGATATCATGCGAATTCGTGTCGTGTCCGGGAGGACGTA
Organism: Trametes cingulata; assembly: GCA_022385765.1. NCBI lineage: Eukaryota > Fungi > Basidiomycota > Agaricomycetes > Polyporales > Polyporaceae > Trametes > Trametes cingulata. The sequence continues at coordinate 239,528 of MU278021.1, forward strand.
AGGCGACACGCTGGAGGTAACGTGAAGGGTGAGCGGGGGCAGACGTCAGAGAAGAGCAGAAAAAAATACGACATGGACGCTTATGTCGAGAAACGCCGGGGGTGGCTGAGGTGGCAGCCAGGTGATGAGCGGGGAGCGAGACGGTATGGAAGAGAAGACGGCGGGAGAGTGGGACGGCCGGCAGGAGGGCCTGGAGGGGGTATGAACGCCGGAGGGAGTGGCCGCAGTTGACGGTCGGGGCACGCTGGGTACGTAGGACGGTGAAGAGCGAGGCGATCGAGGCGGGAGGGTGGGTAACCGGAGGGCGGACAAGTCCGCGGAGGACGCTGGGCAGGCGAAGGGGCGAGGGAATGAATCTGGAGAGGAGGAAGATGGGAGAAGGAAGGAGGCTGGGCGGTGGGAGAGGGAGAAGATGGGGAGCTGTGCGGAAAGCACGATCAGGAGAGAGGCGTCGGCAGGCGGAGAGAAGGAGGGCTAGGAGAGAACGTGTTCTGGGAGAGATCAGGGGAGGGTCGAGACGTAGAAACAGAGATCCGGCCGAGGCTGGAGAGCAGAGAGAGTTAGTTGTGAGGATGAGTTGGCAACTGGCGATCATGTTACGCGGCGGTGGACGAGGGTTGTTGTTGACGGGACCGAGGACAAGAGGAGCAATGGAGAGACGGAGGCGGAGAGCGGAAAGTTACGGCGGACGAGTGCAGAAGATCAGAAGGATGATGGTGATTGGAATGACAGATCGAGGGCACCGTACATAGATCTGTCTACTACAGCAGCAGATCTCAGACTCGGACTGAGCGCGGGGGCGGGCGTTATTCTAAAAGAGGAGAGGGGCGGGGGACTCGGGAGAGGAGAAGCCCGGGGAAGGAGCACGTGAAGGCGGGCGGTGGGAAGGGACGGCAGTGAGGAGGACAAGGGGGGAGAGAACCAAATTGGAGAGAGATCGTCGTTAGAGGTCAGGAGAGCAGGACGGAGCGGGAGAACGTCGGAGGGCGGACAAGTCACTGGGCGGATGACGACGGGCGATGGTTACAATCCGACAGCGGGAACAATGCGCGAGCGAGAAAACTGGCGGGGCTGAGCAGGGGGGCGGTGCAGACAGCGAGCGCAGCAGCGCAGAGAAGCGTCGGGGTCGGGCGAGGACAGCTGGGCGCAGAGCACGACGACGACGGCGACGACGACGAGGAAAGAGTTAGCGGCGGGCGTTGGGGGATAAGATTGTAATTTATTTAGTTTTGGATAGAAATGAGGATTGATGGGATGTGGGATCCAAAAGGGGGACGGTGCCGGGGAGTGCCGAGGGCGAGATATATGTCTGCGAGTGTCTGAAGACTTGTCCTCTGGAGCTCGCCCTGCTGTCGTATGGTTCACGTTTGAAGGCTGCCCCCGCCGTCCTCCTCCTCCTCCTCCCCTCCCTCCTTGCTTTCTTCCTCCCGCCCAGCCCTGCCGCAACAAGGATACCGCCTGGAGTACGTTTCCTTTCTTTCCTTTCGTCGTATGTCGCTTATCGCCCGTCCCCGCCCTCGTCCTCGTCCTCGTCGCCCGCCAGATCTCGCGACCCTTGCCGGCTTCTCTCTATCCGCCCTTCCCCTGCAAGCAACTCCCTGCCCTCTCCCCGCCCTTCAAACGCACAACCAACTCGCCGTACGCTGAGCACCGCTCGCGACTGGTCTCCTCCCCATCCCGCCCCCCGCACAGCCCGCCCCGCACCCCCCAACACCAACCTCCCCTCGCCTCGAGCACGTCGGTTTCCGCTGAGTATCTCGCGTACCCGTCTGCTCCTGCTTCCCCCCGCCTTTCTACGACCTCGCCCAGACAGCCTTAGACGATCCCGCCATTTCCCGCCCTTATCGCACCGCCATGGCTCTCCCCCTCGCCATCCCCGACTCGCCCTCCGCAGGCAACTCCCCCTCCTCCACTGACGGCTCAAACGGGCCCCAGACCCCCGTTTCCCCCGATTCTGCCGTCCAGACCCTCGCACTCCCCGCATCGGACGCCAACGCTCCCGCGTCCGCCGCCCCTACCACCGCAGCCCCCTCCGGCACCCAGTCCAAGCGCAAGCCCAGCCGTCGCGCCAACACCGCTGAACGCAGGGCAACCCACAACGCCGTAGAGAGAGCCCGCCGCGAGACCCTCAACGGCCGCTTCCTGGTGAGTACTCGACCGTCGTCCCGCCCCCGCCTCCCATCACACATCAGCCGCTGAAACTCCGATCCCCCCGTCGTGAAGGATCTCGCTGCTCTCCTCCCCAACCTCTCCCAGATCCGCAGGCCCTCCAAGTCCTCCATCGTCAACTCCTCCATCGCCCACATCCACGCCGCTCGCAGGCACCGCCTCCTCGCCGCCCGCGAGCTCCGCATCCTCAAGCTCGAGTCCGACGCCCTCCGTCGCGAGCTCAACGAATGGCGCGACCGCTCCGGCCTCCCCCGCGTCGACGAGCCCGTCCGCGGCGAGGCCTTCCAGATGATCCTCACCGGCGAGGTCGAGGTCCTCTCCGCCGGCCCCATCGAGGAGGACGACGGCGACGACTACGGCGACGACGACTACGCCGGTCCCGCCAACCCCGGCCCCGCGCCCATGTCCATCCACGACGACGCCCACATGGACGGCCCCATCCACGTCCCCAAGCCCGCGGACGTCGCCAACCCCTTCGCGCACTCCGTCCCCCAGCGCGGCGGCCTCCAGCTCCAGACGATCCTCCCCCGCCCGTCCCCCCACGGGCCCCACACCCCCATGATCGTCCAGAGCCCGACCGGCGTCTCTTTCGAGAACCCGGCCATGGCCGGCCTCTACGACGCCCACCCCCAGCACATCCAGGCCCAGTACACCGGCGGCGGCCAGTACATGCACCAGCCGCAGCAGCAGCAGGGCCTCGTCGGCCACGACGACAAGTGGGGCGCCGCCCAGATGTTCAACGCGCAGGTCCCTGGCGGGCCCGCGCTCTTCACCCCGCCCGCTTCTTCCCACGGCGCGGGGAACGTCTCCCCCATGAACATCGGCGCCCCCGGGCAGCAGCAGCAGGCGTACTTCATGAACCTCCAGCGCCAGCAGCTCATGCAGCACCAGGCGCAACAGCAGCAGCAGCACGACGCGTCCCCCGTCCGCCGCGAGCGCAGCGGCAGCGTCAACAGCAACGGCTCCGGCTACGCTAGCCCCGTCAGCAACCCGGGCAGCAGCTACGAGATGCCGAGCGTCATGAACGGTCCCGGCGCCGTCCCCCGCCGCATGGCGCCCTCCACCAACGGCGGCTGGGACGACGGCATGAACATGGCCGCCATGGGCGGCATGGGCATGGGCATGATGAAGAGCGCCCCCATCAGCGTCGGAGGCGGCGGCAACGGCCACGGCTACGCCTCCATGATGCTCTGAGCATCGCGCACCGCGCTTTCCGCCCTCGTTCTCGCTCCCTCGCTCGCGTCTTGGTTCTCTCGGCCTCTACCCTCCCTAATTCTATAGCTGCTCCTATGGCCACTGTATCACTTATAAGCACCCCGCTCTATCTATCCGGCCCCGTGCACGCTGCCCGCCACGCCGCCGCTTCTTGTGCTCTACGCTACGCCTCGTCGTACTCGATATACCACCCCCCTTGTACCATTGCCTGACCCGGTCCCGTCCAGTCGTTTCCTTCGCCGTCGTCGTCCTGTACTCTCCACGCTCCCTAGCCTGTGATCGCGTGCGCGCTGTCGTCGTCGTCGTCTTCACGCAAAAACGTTACTACTGCCCGATCGATCCTCCCTGTCGCTCGTTTTCGTACTGGTACGCCCCGCTGCGCGCACGCGCGCGCGTGTCTCACGCGCCGGGCGGGCTCGTGGACACTCTGCCGTGGCCGTGACCTCGCACGCGCCCCCTCGCTCGTTACACCCCCGGTTCCAGAGAGAACGTCCCGCGGAGGCGAGGGCGCGTGGCGGGCTAGTCGCCTTCCGGCGAACGCTCGCGTGCGCCTGCTGCTTTCCCGACCGGACTGTCTCTCTCCCCACGCTCGTTCTTCTTTCATTATCACTAGTCGCTTAGCTTATACCCCTTCCCCCTCTTGGGCTCGGGTCCCCTCGCAGGTCAAGGGCGCTGTGGACGTGCGCGCGCCGTAATACGCGCGTATCGTTATCGTAGCCGTTCGAGCGTGTAGTACGGTATCTGGCCCTCTGTTGTTCGCGACTCGGACACGGAATACAGGTGTTGTTGCTGCTGCTCGCTTTCTTCGGTCTGTCGGACTCGCTCGCTCTTGTGTTGTTGTATTCCTAGTGGCTCGCTAGCTGTACGACATATAAAAGGAGAGGTGCCGCACTCGAAGCTTCAGAGTTCTGAATCTCCGGCGCGAAGCGCGTTCAAGCCCCGCGCGTCTTCTGTCGAGCGCGGCCGGGTCCGGTGCTCGACGCGTTAGGCAAGTGTCGACTCAGAGCAGCGTCGGCCTGCGCTCGCACTTGGATCACGAAGCGAAGCGGGTCCAGCAGCGTTCGAGGCGAGCCTGAGGATTCAGGAAGCGAGCGAAGCTTAGGGGCGATCGCACCTCGGGCACGCCGGGGACGCGGATGCTGATCACCAGACTTGCGCACGCTGGTTGGACGGCGGCGCGAGCAGCGGGGGTTGTGTGGGACGAACGGCCCAACGCGGAAACGAGACGAGATCCGGGACCGGGAGGGAGATGCGCAAGGCGGTTGCCGCAGGAGTGCCATTGCAAAGGAGCTCGAGCAACGATATTGACATGGGGTTAGGGCTAGATTGGTTTTGTTTGGCTCGAATAGATCCCGATCCCGTTGGTGTCGATCCTCGCTGCTCGAAAGTTAAGGTCCAACTCTTGCAACCTCCTGCGCAACGCCATGTCCGACGAAGCACGTCCGCTCAACACGATCTGGGCTGTGCTCTACAGGCCGACTCTCTCTGACCCAGCTCGATTTCTCGGCATCCATGGGCACCAGTGCTCACCCTCGGACGAGATCGAATCTGCTATCCAGGCCGTGTGCAACACTCACCAGGCCAATATCGCCACTGAATTACCCTCCTTGGAGATGGACGACTACCTCTGGGGATGCTACATAGTAAGCAGAGGCTCACAGTGCTGTGGACACGCCTCGTTCACGTACTCACGCCGGAAAACGACAGCTGCCAGATCCACCGTGTTCTTACGCCGAGACTTTGGGGAGAATAGCAACAGCCTACGAAGGGAGAGTCAATCAAGCCGATTTCGCCAATGACTGCATACAGCTGATTGAATCGTCCCCGTTTGAACGCGTCGAGCCCAGGTATCTCGAGAACCTCAGCCTGGTCCTCATCCTTAGTGCGTACCATCACGCGAACGTCCTGTTCCCCCGCTCATACAGCGTCCACAGCTCCGCGCTCCCCTGCACCGCCGTCGAGCCGACGCCTCAGCCCGGTATTGGCGGAAAATGACCCTCACCTCTGTAAGCGTGTCCCGCTCTCGTCCGTGCCTCGTCATCTCATCGCAGCTACCTACCGCCAGCACGGGAGAAAATTGCCTCGGCTGGGCGCCGCCGCCAGTCCCCCTCACAGGAAGCCGCTCCGAGTCGGTTACGGTGGACCCAAATACCCGACGGCGAGGACCCCATCTACAACGGCCGGCCGATCGACCTCACAGGCGTACCCATCACTATCTATCATCCGGCTTTCTCGACCTTCCTGCGTGTGTGGAACGGGGACGACGAGCTTGAGCAGCACGAGATCGCCTGTGCACGGAGCTTCGTCAGGGCGTGCGCCGGAATATATGAGTCGGATGCAGACCGGGTTATAGCTCTGGACAAGAGCGGCATTCCTGACAGTGTTCATGACACCATCCTGACTCAAATAACGTTGAGACTATCGCCGAACAAGAAAATCGAGCCCGACGGCGTCGTAAGGGCCACGGTCGGCCTCGGCATTCCACGCCCTCTGATCTGCATTACTCAGGTGAAGTCGGAGATTGGCCAAGGCGGTTGTGATCCGAACGACCAGAGCCAGCAATGCTACAAGGCATTTTACTGCTCAGACAAGGTGAGCGAGCTGTTCTGCTGCCCGTAGCGCCACCCTTCAACCGTCTCCCTCAACCTGCAGGGAAAGCCGTTCCGCGACGTCTCCTGCTGCTCTTGTCTAACGCTTGCGGTCGCCGGCCCGCATATCATGGTCGGTGGGGCAGTGTTCGCCGACACCCTCCTCGCGCAGAGCCTGACGGACTACATCTACGTCGGGCCGCGCTGCACGCTCGAGAACGGGTCTCAGTTCCACGACGCAATACGTCGCGTCGCGCGGCTCTTTCGGGCACTCAAGATGGCCATCGCCGAGCTTGATGAGTACTACGTCTCTCTGTCGCGCCGACTCGTGATCCAGCGCCCGTCTCGGGGTGAGCCTGGACGACGGCCAGGGTCCGCCCACACGCAATCGCGAGCCTCCCAGCCTGCATACCCTTACATCGGGCCACATCTCCTCGAACTTCGTCCGGAAACGGGCGGACGAATTGTCCTGGAGTATACGAACCGTCTGATGGCTTACGATCCGCGAAAGGCGGCATTTACCGCTCGTGCCCGGCGCGACCACGAAGGAGTCGCAAGCGACGTCGTCGTCAAGTTCGCGCACCGATACTGCGAGGAGGCGCACCGTTTGCTTGCAGAGCAGGAAGAACCTCTGGCGCCGCGACTATGGTTCTGCGAGAAGGTGGAGAGCGTTGGGATGTACGTCGTCGTGATGGACTACATCAAGGACGAGGGCGACCGGGAGACGATGACGGTGGAGGAACTTGCGCAGCTGACGAAGGCGGTGAGGCTACTGCACGAGCAGAACCTGGTACATGGCGACTTGCGGCAGGCGAACATCTTACTCCGCCAAGGCCGGGGGCCGATGCTCGTCGACTTTGACTGGTGCGGGAAGGAGGGCACGGCGCGATACCCATACGACATCGACATGAGTGACGACATCGGTTGGCACGAGGAAGTCGAGGGCGGAGAGCTGATCAAGAAGGAACACGATCTGCATATGCTCAATTTGCTGGTAGGTGATGATGGGCGGGAGGAGCCCGCGGGGGAAGATGTGGCCGGAGGAAGTAACGTATGAGGAGCTCGTGCTTCGCTCAAGCGTTGGAGGTACGAGTACTGAGCGTTGAGTCCTAGTGCTACTGTACTCGCTAGTGCTGCGTGTCGATGATGATATTTTCACAGGACATCATTCACAGCCGACCACCGACTCGTGTTAACATCCGCGCGCCCTGTTCTCCCTCTGTACCGACAGATCATTCTGAACTGCGGGTCTATGGACTCTCCTCCGTGTCATTCTCTTTCCTCTCCTCGTCGACGTTGTCGCTTTCGCTGTTGTCGTAGTCGTCGTCATCACTCGCGCTATCGCCATGCACCACCCCTCTGCATCTTCCTTTGCTGTCCGCCGCCAAGGCCGTCAACCGGTTCTCGCCCGCGGAGCGCACAAGGAGATCAAGTCTTTCAACGAGGGTCTCGCAGCCATCCTCCAGGGCGTCGACGTCCTCGCCAACGCCGTCTCCGTAATCCTCGGTCCCAAGGGTGAGCCCTCCGCGTTTCCGCCATCCTCGTCCGTGCTCGTTCACTGACCGGTGCGAGCGCAGGTCGCAACGGCATCATCGAGCAGCCTCTCGGCGGCCCGAAGATTACCAGGGGTGAGTCTTTCTATTCACCGCATTTGCAGTGCATCTCTGGCCGAAGACGGGGCTGGCGCGGTAGTCACGTCAGTGTTGCTCTCGCGAGGCAGACGTCGTTGGTCTCCGGTCGCACAGAAGTTACATGTTCGCGATCGCAGGGCAACACTACAAATGTGCTCTCCTCCCCCGAGAAGCGAGCTGACCTTTCTTCCTAGATGGTGTTACCGTCGCAAAGTCCATCATGTTCAAGGACAAGATCGAGAACATCGGTGCTCTGTATGTCCTCGTGTATACCCGCTCGTTCGCTCTTCGTTCTCACAGCTTTGCTCCAGTCTCGTCCAGGACGTTGCGCAGAAGACCAACGAGACCACTGGTGACAGCACCACCACCGCGACCGTCTTCGCTCGCGCTGTCTACTTAGACGTCAAGAACGTTGCGGCTGGCTGCAACCCGATGGACCTCCGCCGTGCCTCGCAAGCCACTGTGGACCATGTCGTCGACTTCCTCTCCAAGTACACCAAGACCATCATCACCACCGCCAAGATTGCGCAGGCCCCGACCACCTCCCCCAACGGTGACGCGCACGTCGGCAAATTCATTGCACAGGCTATGGAGAAGGTCGGCAAGGAGGGCCTCACCATCGAGGATGACATCGAGATCACCGAGGCCATGCAGTCTCTGAGTCGACTGTGGCTTTGTCTCGCCCTACTTTGTCACCGACGTCAAGAGCCAGTACGTCGAGTTCGAGAAGCCCTCGTCCTCTTGGAGGAGAAGATTAGTGCCATTCAGGACATTCTCCCTTTGCTCGAGATCGCCGCCCAGTCGCGCCGCCCGCCCGTGATCATCGCCGGGGACGTCGACAGCGAGGCCCTGGCTGCGTGCATCCTCAGCAAGCTCCGCGGCCAGCTCCAGATGTGCGCCGTCAAGGCACCTGGCTTCGGTGACAACCGCAAGTCGATCCTCGGCGATCTCGCTATCCTCACCGGCGGCACCGTCTTCATGGACGAGCTCGACATCAAGCTCGAGCACGCCACCGCTGACATGCTCGGCTCGACCAGGTCGATCACCGTCACCAAGGAGGACTCGATTCTGCTCAACGGCGCCGGCTCCAAGTACGCTATCCAGGCGCGGTGCGAGCAGATCCGCGTGCTCATCGAGGACCGCACGACGTCCGATTGCGACCGGACGAAGCTGCAGGAGCGCCTCGCAAAGCTGTTGGGCGGTGTCGCAGTGATCAAGGTCGGCGGGCTGTCCAAAGTCGAGGTTGGGAGAGGAAGGACAGGTACGACGACGCACTGAACGCGACGCGGGCGGCCGTCAAGGAGGATATCTTGCCGGCGGCGGTATCTCGCTCCTCAAGGCGCCGTTCGCCGCCTTTGGTGTCGCAGCTGGGTCACCCCTCGCAGCCGGCGTCGCCCGACGCGAAGCCCATCCCGACGGCGAACTGTGACCAGGCCGTCGCGGATGATCCCGAAGAACGCGGGCCAGGAGGCGTCAGTGATCATGGGCACGCTGCTGAACAACTACAGCGCGGCGGACAAGTTCGTGTGGGGCTACGACGCGAGCAAGGGCGACTACGTCGACATGACCCAGGCGGGCATCGTGGACCCGCTCAAGGTCGTGCGCACCATGCTCATCGATGCGGCGGGTGTTGCATCCATCAGGAAACCCCCTCGGGGTCTGTTGTGGCCAGCCATGATGTATTTAGAGGGTCCAAAAGTAGATATTACATATATAGATACATCAGCGAGAAGTCAAAGTGTGAGTCAAGGGTGGCGGTGAGTAGCGGCGTGGGACGTGGCCCTCCAGGAGCAGTCGCCCTATCGGTGGGAGGCGGAGCTCCAGAGCCACCTCGTCTTCTTGTGGAAGGCCCTGAACTTGGGTCTTCCCCCGGACAACGACAACGCATACCCGGAGGCGATCAGGAACGCGCCGTGGAGGCAGCGCACAGTCATCGGCGGGTACCGCAGCGAAGTCACCGGGATTGGTTTCGACATTGCTGCATGCTTGCAAACTGCCCCGCGAGGCGGAGACCCAGCCCCCTCCAACACCGTCTACCTCCTCGTCGAGGTCAAGACCAAGCGTGCCATTCTCGCGAAGTTCAAAGACCTTGAAAGGCGCATCGTCGCGAACACGATGCCACAACTCGAGCTCCCCGACCTCAACGAGGCGGACCAGATACACAGGGTCAAAAGTCGCGTAGGTGAGGGTTAGGGATGCCTTAAGCGCCGGGTGTTGAACTAGGCGCTTACTCATAGCAGCCGAGTCAACCGGACCGGACCCGGACCGATCTAGGTCCGCGCTTAGTCGCACTTAGTCATAGGTGCTGACGTATGTACTTAGGGATCAGTGGCTAGTAGTACTGTATAGTTCTTAGCACAGCCACATGTACTGTAGTATATAAGAGGTCGCTCCTCAGTAGCTTGACCTCAGTCCCTAAGACCTCAATCTATCTCTAGTCGCTACAACACTCTTCGTGTTTGCCTCTCAACCGCTCCACCAGGTAAGCTGAGCGTAGCGGGCTATTCGCTGCGTGCAAAGCCCTGCTCAACAGGTTATGAGCCCTGCTTGACGCCTGAGCACTGCGCCCTTCGTGGCTGCGACTCAGTGCTCGCAGCTCAGCCTTGCCCGACATCGCCCTTTGGTGGCTTGACGTCGTGGAGCACAGCGAGCGCCCTTGTGGCTGCTGCTTGACACTGCGCCTATATGGCTGCCGTTGTCAAGGGAGCTGTCAGCATTGCTGCATAGCGCCGCTATGGCCGCTCTCATTGCGCATGGACATATGCTGACTGTCTGTTCCACCAGAAACTCCCTTCATCGCCATCAACATGTCCAACCAACTCACTCAGCTCGTCTCCGTCTTTGACGGCACCAACTGGGGTGAATGGTCCATTGAGATCAAAGCCTACCTCCTCTCCCAAGGCCAGTGGTACGTCATGACGCAGACGGCGCCTGCTCCCGGCGAGAACGACGAGCGAGCGAATGAGTGGAACGATGACAACCTCCGCGCCATGGGGAACATCCTCCTCAGGGTCTCCCCTGCCATTCGGAGCAAGATCTCCGACAAGGGCACGGCGCTGGAGATGTGGGACGCGCTCAAGGGGGAGTACGACAAGTCCGGCATGTCCGCGACTTTCTCCCACTTCCGAGCTGCGCTCAACGTCACCATTCCCTCGAGCTCGCACCCGGGTCCGGCGATCGACCAGATCGTCGAGCACTTCGGCAAGCTCGAGAAGAGCAACGTCGTCATCCCGGAGTTCATCAAGGCGATGATCGTCGTCTCCAAGCTCCCGCCCACGTATGAGCTCGCTTCACAGCTTACAGCTCAGATCCAGAATGTCGACGACGTGAAGCTCGGCAACATCCGAGCGTCCGTTATCAACATCTGGGAGCAGCGCCAATTGGCGAAGCAACCCCAGCGCTCGCAGCAGGGCACCAGCACCCAGGCTGGTAAGCTCAGCGCGATCAAGCGCAAGGGGAAGGACCCCAACTTCTCTTCGCAGCAGCAGCAGCAGCGCTCCTCGGAGCAGCAGCAGAAGCAGCAGCAGCAGAAGAAGAAGCAGCGCGGTAAGCGTGCCGGCAAAGGCGGCAAGAAGCGCGACAACGATCACGATCACGCGCATCTCGCCTCCACGGCTACCACTATCGCGGCGACTCCTTCGACGGTTGACCCGCGCGCCTTGTTGCGCAAGCCGGTCGTCGTCAACGGCCCAGAGTCGGAGTCCAAGTACCCCACTCTGAAGCGCGCGTTCTCCCTGGCCCGTGACATCGACGTCACCCCCAGCTTTGAGCGTCTTCGGACGCTCGAAGATGTCATCCGCAATGTCGACAAGGGGAGGGCAGCAGTCGGATCGTCGAGATCAACGACACCGACAGCGTGTCGTCCTCGTCGTCCAAACGCCGCCGCCTTTCCCTGGCGCAGCGGATGGACATTGACTGGACTGACAGGGAGCCCGACAACGTCGGCGACACCATCGACCACTTCCTTGCTGATGAGGAGACCAGCGATGAACTCGCTGCGGATCCTTACAGCGACGTCGATGACGAGCTCGCGCAAGCTGCAGGCCTGGACGAGCAGTACTACGAGCAGACGAGGTTAGTACCTTGCAGTCGCTCAATCAAACAACATGCTAACGCGCTTTTCACAGCGGCGGCAACTAGCGTGGGGGAGAGTAGTGTACAATCCCCAGTTTGTATTGTAGCAGACAAACTATGTACACATTCGCGCGATTTCGCATTGTGCGCTGAGTGTAAAGGCAAGGGAAGACTTGAACGTGCTTCGTGGATGCTCGACTCTGGAGCGTCACTGCACTTTACTGGGCAGATTGACGACTTCATTGAGTACTCGCTGCTTGATAAGCCGATACGCCTGGCTACGGCAAATGGCTTCGAAGAAGTCATTGGTTCTGGTACTGTCTTGCTCAACGTCCCCCAGGACGGCAAGAACATCACCGTGCGCCTTGCGCCGGTGTATTACAGTCCGAACATCACTGCTCGCCTGCTCTCGCTTGGTGTCTTCTTACAAGATGGCATGAGCGTACGCGGAAATGCTAAGTTAATTAGTATTCACCAAAAGAACGGGAAACCCTTCTTGGTGTGTTATCCGCGTCGCCCCAACGATACAATCTTCTCCGTTGATAGTCTGCCTACGAGCGACATCATGGGGATTTACCAGACTATTTACAGTCTGGATTACACCACCATGCATCGCCGCTTTGGGCATCCGTCCAGAGATGTGCTGAAGCATGCGAGGGAACATACTCGTAACTTCCCGACGATCGACTTCCCTTCGGAAGATCCCATCTGTCGTGGTTGTGCGGAAGGGAAGATGCCTATGCGGCCCTTTCCTCCAACGCTCAAGCGCGCCTCGAGACCGTTTGAACTCATTCATTCGGATCTCAAAGCGCTGCCGTGCGATTCGTACCACAAGTACAAGTTTGCCATCATGTATTTTGATGACTACACTTCGCATGCTTGGACCACGCTTTTGCGCACAAAAGATGCTGCATTAACAGCGACCCGGCATTTCCTAGCCAACGTCGAGAACCAGTTCAAGACGAAGGTGCAGAAGTGGATGTCTGATGGTGGCGGCGAGTACAAATCCAAGGCATTCGATAATATGCTGAAGGATCGTGGCATCGAGATCTGTCAGAGCGTTCCACGCCAACCGCAACAGAACGGTCGTGCAGAACGACTTATGCGGACTTTGTTCGACAAAGCTGAAGCCATGCGGCATGAAGCTTGTCTTCCGCAGTCGTGGTGGGAGTT